>OY540802.1:32028986-32117588 GCA_961205885.1 Ptychoptera albimana | reverse complement strand
GTATATGCATAACATGATGATACAATTGAACTTAATATCCACAACCATAAATATGGATTATCAAACGTTTTTTCATATTCACCTGGAATTTATTACAAAAATGATTAAAAAAAATTAATAATAAAGACAAAACACATTCTTACCAGCATGAAAACTTCTTAGTGTACCAAAAATAACGACTAAAAATGTTGTCGAATATTTACCAGCATTAACTAAATGTGGAAATGCTTCATGGGAATCACGATAACGTCGTAAACATTGTGCAAAACGAAACCATGCCGGTAAACAATTAACAATTGGACGAATTATAAAATCGGTTTCCATACAATGTGTTGTATCTAAAAAAATTACTAATAATTAATTAATGCTGTATAAATAATTAATTAATTAATTAATAAACATACCATTAGCATCCAACCAGTTACCATTTGTTAAATAAAAACATGATAAAAATTGAAAATCCAATAATGCTATTGTTAAAGAATTTAATTGATCAGCCAGCCAAAAGTCAGCGAAACCAACATGAAAAAATGGTGCAGCAATCATCCGACCCTGTTAATTTTATTTATGATTATTAAAATAGAAATTTATTTTTTATTTATATTAACGCGAACCGAACGTGCTTTATTACAAAATATTAAATAATTATAATTAAAAATCTTACAGTTGTACGTAATAACCAAAATCTTGCTTCATGCCTAAATACTTTTAATGGATTCATTAGGAATAACATCATAATAATTGTTAATGCTAATGGATTAATATATGGTGGTATACTTAAACTAGCACTATATAAAAAACTGTAATTAAAATTAAAATAAAATAAATAATTAGTTAATTAATTAACAAAAACAAAAACGAATTAAGAGAAATTACCTTAATAAACTTAATGTCCATACAACACCGAATATTGCTGCTAATTCCATTAAATGTTGTTCGGATAAATGATTTCTCGGATCTAATTCAAATATTAATACATGATTAACACCGGACGAACGCCAACCATATATATTAACACCAATTAAAAATATAAATTCAATTATAAGTAATGGTCCACGATATAAACGAAATGCTATTTTTAAATTTTCACCGGTTGATTCATGAAAGATCGCTGTAATAACACAAAAAAAAAAACAAAATAATTAAAATTTATTACCAAATTTTTGTTTGTTTTACAATTAAAAAAATAAAATAAAAATTAAATTAAATTAATTAATATATAAAACAAAACAAAAAATAAAAAACAAAAAAAAAAAAAAACGAAAAAAATTAATTAATAATAATTTACCAGAAAGTACAACAGCAATAAATAATACAATAAAACTACCCGAAAATAAACCAACTTTAAATGTTGTCCAGGGACTTTGTTGTTCACCTAATGGTGGTACACGTAAACGTTTCATCGCCCTTTGTCGATCACCACCCTCCAAATCGGTTGTGACCAACGTTTCGGTTTCATTTATTAAACGATCAATATCTTTGTTTATAAAGAAATGTGATGCCTCAACATGCTCTTGTCGCCACTTTGCACCAATTTCAACACGCAGTAACTAAAAGGAACGATTTTATTTTATTAATTTTAATTAAATTAATTAATTAAACAAAACATACATACTTTGTCATGTTTTTTAAGTATCTTACGAAAACCTGTATGATTTAAATTCTGATAATTTTGTAATAATATTAAACCGAGATAAAACTCACTAAATGCTAATTTTAATTCCTGTAAATAAAAAGATTTTTATTTATTAATTTGGTTTTTAATTAATTAATTATTATTTTTCATAATTAAAATCTTATCGTTGGAGGGTTTTTATAATTTTTTCTCTTTTTACCTACTTGAACTTTTCTATGCGGCAAACCGATACGTTTTATTGTAAATGTTTTTGTTTTTGATTTCTCTGCAATATCTAATGAGGTTTTTAATTCAGTTGATAATGTTGCATATTTACGTGTTGCTTCCGCTAATTTTTCTATAACATGAACAAATATGGATAGAAAATGGAATAGAACAAAAGCACATTAATTTTAATTACTTATTTATTGTTTTTATTTATTTAATTAATTTTATTTAATTAATTAAATTACCTGAGTAAAATGTATTAATTTTTTTCAATTCATTATCACAGTAATGAAAAAAACTTTCATCAAAATTTGAAAAATGTCTTTTTAATACATCCTCGCCCACACTATCAACGGATGGGGCCTCCTCTACAGCCATATATAACATTGCCTTCATTTCCTTTATTAAGCAAATTAAAAGAACCAAAAAAAAAAAAAAAAGGAAAAAAATAATCTTTTATGCCGATAATTCAATCGATATTTTTCTCATAATATGGTACTTTTATAAAAAAAGCAAAAAGTCATTTATTCCTGAACTGAAAAACATTAAAATATCGCATCTACAGCAAGATTTGATCATATCCTAGCCAATATAGCGAAACTACTACGAATTTTTTTTGCTACATCTTTAAATAAAACAAGCACCTAAAGTTAGACTATACAATATTTATTACAAAAAAAAACTTTTGGCTTAATTTCTTTATCATTATAATACATTTAGTAGCCGCTGCTACTATTGCTGCCGTTTTAATTACTTTCTAAACAAAATTAACAAAAATAAATAAAGAAATAATTAAATAAATAAAACTGTTAAATTAAAAAAGCAGCGCAAAAAAGTTAAAAAAATTAAGCAAATAGAGTAAATGACAACCGATTAACATAAAAAAAAATTAAAAAAATTTATAGATAAGCGCTAATAATTATTTAATTTAATTCCTCTCTGTGCCGTAGTTTTTTTTTTTTTTTTTTTTAAATTACTAATAATAAACATTAAATTATTTGTACATTTGATTATTATCTCTCTATATCTTTATGACACAAATAAATAAATAAATAACAAAGTAATAAGAATGTGAAAATCACTTAAATACTTGTGTTTTTAACTGATGATACAACAATACATAAAATCAACATTGATAAAAAAAAAATCCAAAAAAAAAAAAAATTTAATGATAAAACAATTTTTTGATAAAATAAAAAAAAAAAAAAAAGAGACAATAACTAATAATAATAATTTATGATAAAAACAAGACAAATAATTAATTCAATTGTTATTGATTACTTTGATTTTCTATTGGTGATTGATTTTTTTTTATTATGCTTGCGAAAAAAAATTTGCTTTTAAATGGAAATTAATTGTTTTTTGATTACTTGATTAGAATAATCATCATCATCATCATATAAATTCGGTTGAAACACGAGTGTGAATATAAAATAAATTCACGTGTTTAATATATGTTAAAATTCGGGTAAATTTTCCAGTTATCGATAATATCAATTATCGATTTTCAGTATCAAAAGTATCGATATTTCAAAATTAAAAATATCGATACTACTTTCGATACTGTCATATAATCATTTAAAGGAAGTAAAAAAACCTACTTAGACTCTCAAGACGATCTAAAATAAGTAAACGTTGTAAATCGGTAACAATTGAAATAATTTTCAAAAATTTGTTTTTCGCCGATTTTTAGCTGAATTATTATATTAATATGGATTTTCCGAAAGGTTTACAACAAAAAAAAAATGGTTTTTCCAATTACCGGAATTTTTTTTTATTAAGGCATACGGATTTTCACTATAGTTTTCATCAATATCTTTTAATTGATACCAAATTACATTCTCCACTTCTTCTAGATCGTCTTGAGTAGTCTAGTTAGTTCCAAAAAAAAAAACAATTTTATTCACGTGCTAATCGAGTAAATTTCACGATGAAAGATTTAAAAATAAAAATAAAAACGTTTCTCATTCATAAAAACGATTCACTCTTCTACTCTACTGTACAAAAAAAAAAAACAAATACCACAACTTAAGTCGTTGACTTAAATTACTTAAATTATTTAAATTTTAAACATATCTTGCCTAATGACTTTTTATTTATTATAATAATATGCATAATTAACATTTAATTAACTAATTTGCGCTTTTTTTTTATATAGCCTAATTACTCTTTTTTTTTTTTTTTTTCTTCATTATTTACTTTGCCAATCAGTCTACCTTTGATTACTTGATAAATGTTTATTTAGAAATAATTTTTTTTAAGTTTAATTCACTTAAAAATATATATATATATAAATATTACCTCGTAATTTATATACTGTTTCCTCCATTCTGGTGTTATATGAGCTGTTAAATGTTCAGCAAATTTCATAATTACAAAAAAAAAAAAAAAAACTATCGATTTTTTTTTATTTTTCTTGTATTTTTTTTTTTTTTTTTTTAATTAATTAATTTTTTTATTTCATTAAATTTTCTTTTCTCTCCTTAATTTATTTTTTTTTTAAATTATTTTTCCTTTATTTCTGGTTTGTTTATTTAGATTTATTCTGTTTGATTAAAAGAAATAAGAATTTTTTTTTTTTTACTATACTATAGTGGGTGGTTTTTTTACTACGAATGTTAATTTAATTTAAATTAATTAATATTAAAGCTGTTAATGTAGATATGATAATGTAATTTGTAAAGAAAGAAGAAAATCTTCTGTATAATTTGCAAAAAAAAATTTTTTTTTTACTACACGAAAATATTATTAATTTCGCTTAATATGTGTGTGTTGTGTTGTGTTACAATGATTATTATTTTATTTATTATTAAATTAGAGTGAGATTATTATTAATAATATTTATAAATTGAAATGTTAACAAAAAGAAATAAATAAAAAACCACATTTCAGGTGTTAATTGAAGGTGTCAAATTATTTTTCTCTATTTCTTTTCGTTGGTCTACTCGTTGTTGATTTATGTTTTGTTTTCTTATTAATTTTTTTGGCTATTATTTGTCTGGTTTTGCTGTTGCCTTTTTTTTTTTATTTTACATCCTACTAGGATACATTAGGTTGCCCGAAGGTTTCGTTTATTTAATTAATCATTATCATTGTGAAATTATTTTAGTGAAGTGCCTGATCTTATTTATTAGAAACGAATCGAAAGGGTTTTCATAATCAATAAAGAGAAGAAAGAAAAATGCAATATTTAAACAGCTCGTGTTTAAGTAATTTTTTAATACTTTAAGAGTTATTATTATTTGTCTGTAAAAAACCTTTCAGTTTAATACTAGAAAAAAAAAAAGAGAATTCAATTCAAGGACGGATTTATTCCGTAAAAATGGCGTAAATAAATTAAATTTCGATAAAAAAAATTATTATTTTTTTTTTTTTATTGATTTCAACAATTTTTTTTTCCTATCTGTGCCTGTGCTTGCCTGCCTGCCTTTGTGTTTATTATTGGCTTTTGCCACATATCTTTTACTTTAAAGTGGTGAAAAATTAAGAAAAAAAAAAAAAAAAATGAAATAAAATAATTTTCAGTTACAATTTAGAGACAAAAAGAAGAAAACATTTTTTTTTTTATTTTTCACGCGTTTAAAAAAAAATCACTCCTCCAACAGCAAAATTTAGTTATTTTTAACACTGAATATTTGTGTTTTTTTTTTTTTAAACAAAACAATTAATAAATGCTTAATTCTATTATTATCGCAAAAATATTCTTTTTTTATCATAAAATTAAATTTTAATTAAAATAAAAAAGTATATTTTTATTTCAGTTTGTCTATGGTTTGGTCTGGTCTAGTGTTGTCTGTCGCATAATGTCAGTTGCTGCTGTTGTTCATTTGTTTGTTTGTTTCTTAGCTACTGGCTGCTGTTTGCTAGTAAAACTCTCGTTGACAGATGAAAAACTTTTTTTTTTCTCTGAGATTTTTTTTTTTTTTTTTTATGCTTAATTTAACTTTAACACCAGCAACACACTAAATTTTTTTTTTTTTAATTTTAAATTTAATTGATTTGATTACATACATTTAAGTTATTTAGAATTTAAACACAATTTTTTTTTTATTTATTTATTTATTTAAACACACAAAGCTTTTATAAATTTATTATAAAAAACCACACAGAAACAAATAAAATAAAATAAAAAATTTTTTTAACCTAAAAAATAAATAATAAAATGATTTTTCGTTTTTTCTTCTTTCTTCTTTTCATTTATTATTTCTTTTTTATTAATATTAATTAACATTAATTATGCTTTTTTTATTTTCTTTTAATAATCACAAATATCACTTATTTTTTATATTTAACAAAATATTATTTTATTAATAATAATTATCAATTAATTTTATCTATTAATAAAGATGAAAAAAAAAAAAAATATTCGTTTCAAAACTCGTTTTGTGTATAGAGAGGCAAAATAAATAAATTTTTTATTCAGAAATTTAATTAATTTAATTTTTAAAGGTATTTTTCTTTAATAATTGTGACGACGACGTTCCGAACAATACAAAAAATAATAAATAATAAAGCAAAAAAAAAAAATTATTTAAAGTGAATTTTGTAAACTAAAAAAGAAAAAAAAAAAATTTTTTTTATTTGTGTGGAAATTTTGTGTCTTCTCTTCGTTGTATATATTTTAGCTGTGTATATTAGTCAGTCGCTTTTTGAATTAAAATATATATTTTTTTTATCATTTTATGGTGTATGCTGAACAGTGCTAGCAATACATTTTACTTGTGATAAAGGAATATTGATATAGTTTTATCTTTATAGCATAGCGAATATACTAAAGCATACAATGTGTATGAAACGATTAACTATATGATTTTAACGTTTTAAATTTTTGAACTTGTGTAATAAAAGGATACAAATATATAAAACATAGTATGCTGTGCGCGCACATTCAAAAAAAATATATATGAAAATTTACAAATTGACATTTCGTCATCAGCTGATTTGATTTGAATTTATTATAAAAAAAAAAAGTTATCAAAAGAAATGCAGTTCTCAGTGCATCACACATAAGTCTTAATTGTATCGCTGGTTCGATTCGTATTAATGGCGGTTACACAATTCGCGTGCAATTTTTTTCTTTTTTTCGTTACGTGTAACCTTTGTTTATTTATTTGTCTTTATTCTTAAGGGTAATTTTTTTTTTACCTGTTTTACTTGAATGTAAAAAAAAAAAAACTAATAAGTAGTTCAGGGACGAAAAACCTTTAATTTTGCATTTTTTTTGTTTTGTTTTGCTTGTTTATCAATGGAATTTTTTAATTTATTCTTTCGTGTTTTTTAATTATTTATTAATGGATTATGATGATGATAACAATAATTTTATTGGAATTAACTAAACTTTCACTTCAACTTTAATATTCTTTCAATGTCATTTCCTGCGAAATTAAAAATTTTGTTATTTTTAACTCAAAATTATGGTAATTTGTCTGTTTTTTTTTTTTTTTTACATAAAAAAACATATTATTATTATTATTTACGTATGTGAGATAATTTTTTTGGTTTATCATAAACTGATAAATTATGTAAATTTATTTTTAAGAAGAAAACAAATTTGTCAGTTGGTTGGTTGTTTTTTTTTTTTTTTTAATACACAATGTAAGAGTCATCAAGGAAATATTCTATGAATTTTTATTATTATTATTATTATTTTTATGTTTTATTAATAAATATATAAATTTACGTACACTTTAGATTATTAAACACTGACTATGTATATATAAAACCAGTAAAACAATTTTTTGTTTTGTTTTTTCCTTTCTTTATCACAAAAAATATGTTTTTTGTTTTATTTTTCATTTACACTTTTCTTGATTGAAGTAAACAAAAATTCATTATTTAAGTAGTTATTGAAATATGTATAAACGTGTGAATCTAGGTGTAATAAATCATTGATAATAAAATTCCCCTTTAATTAATTTTTTTTCTATGTTTGACGTATAAACATTTATTTCAAAAGACACAAATAAATAAATTGTTTGTTGTTTTGTGGATAGACGAAAAAAACAATTAACAGAGGTTGAACACTTTATATATAAATTTCACAAGAAAAAAAGAAGTGATTTTAGATGATTCAGAAGTGAAATAAATTAATAAAACAACACATTTTGATTATATAAAAAAAAAAAAGTTTAAAAACAACCAACAAGCGAAGCACAGAAATAAAAAAAACGAAAAAAAAAAAATTATTCACAGGTAAAAGTCGTTTCACCTCAAACTCTACTGTTGTTTTCTGTTATACTATTTATTTATTTTATTTTTATTTAATTTCAACAAAACTGTTTAATATAATTTATTTATTTTCCATATACATAAATAGTTAACTTTAACATATTTATTAGCGAGACAACCTTATTATAACTAAGTACCATGTAAAACTGTTTTATTTTCAATATTTCTTCATTGCTTATATTTTTCTTTATTTATTTAACAAAAATACGAAATTTTTTTTAAATTTATTAATTAATTAATCCATTAAACAATTTTTTTTTTTTTTTTTTGTAACTAGAAAATGTTGTTGATCCGCTTAGTTTACCTGACTCAAGTAAATGAGACTTAACTTCGTTATATGAGGTTCGTTTTCAATTTTGCATTATTTGTTGTCTTGTGTGTGCGAAATTTACTTTGTTTTGAAATGTTGAAAAATATTATTTTCTTACTTAGCTTAACTTAAGTTTAACTAACTTCAAACGTCATCTATTTACATGTTTTTGTGACTTTTTTTATTTATTTATTTATTTTTGTTGTTTTTAATTAACTTCTTCTAGTTACTTTATTATTTTTTTTTAATATTTAAATTAAGCGGTGAATGATAATAAATATATAAAGAGAGTAATAATTATGGTAGAATAAGAAGAAAAAAAAAAATATTTATTTTTTTGCTGTATCAATATTTGTATAAAAATCTACAGAAATAAAAGCTTATTCAAAATAAACAATGCGGTTTTAGAAGCATGAAATTATTTATTAATTAATGTTAATAATGAATACACGATTTTTTTTTGTGTGTATATCTTAATTATTAATAATTAATTAATTAATTAATTAATAAAATAAAAATGGAATTTCTATAAAAATTATGACAGAAGATTTTTGTTTTTTTTCTAGCAAGGACATCTCTTTTCAACTGGTATACCAAATGTTTCTATTCTTTGAGGATGTTTTTAATTAATAATAATTAAGAATATATTATTTTTATTTTAAAAACAATTTTATTTTATAAATAATTTCATTAATTAATAGAAGGGTAAATAAGTAAGCTTAAAAAAAAAAATTAGCAAAGACACAGTATACCACTTTATTAGTTTTCATAACCTACCTGTTTATTTATCATGCATAAATAAATTGAAGAATTATTACAATAGCTTAAAGTAAGTCTTAAAAATAGGCTCAAGTAATTAAACTACTTAAAATAAACCAAATAAAAACGTAAAAAAAAAATTAAAATAAATAATTAAACATTAAACAAACTAGACGCTTAAGTAAACAAATAATAATAATAATAAATGAAAAAATAAATTAAACAAACCGATAAGTCCTAAATTAATACATAATCAAAGCTAAATATTTTTATATAAATATTTACAAAATAGATTAATTAATATTATAAATTTAAAAATAACAGAAAAAATTAATTTAATTAAAATATTTATTTCATTTTTTTCTTATTTTTTATTTCGTTTTTATTTTTATAAAATTCTCTTATTTCATTGTAAATAATTAATATTTTCAGTGGGTTTTTATTAATTAATTATTATTATTCTTATTATATACATATATATATATAAAACAATACTTATTTTAATTCAATTTTATTATAATCAATTTCTAATTCATTTTTTGTATAACCATTAATTGCACAACAAAATGCTTTATTTAATAAATTTATATCATTTGTTAATAAAATAATATTTTTTGTACAATTTTTTATTTGTAAACAACAATTTAATATATTATCATCAGGATTATCAATTGTTATTAATTTATTATATGTATCGAGTATATTTTGTCCTGTAATGTAAATATTTATTATGATTATTATTATTTCTATATAATTTAAATAGAAAACAAACAAACCATAATAATTTTGATTATTATTTTTAAATTTTTCATATAAAAATTTAATTGATTGTATCGCTAAAATTTTTAATGTTGAATCCTTACGATGTTTTATTTTATCCAATTCACATAATACAATATATGGTACAATAATTATTGGATAACCAATATCTAAAAGTGTAAAAAAAAAGAAAAATTAAATAATAATTAAAGTGTAAAACATAAAACGTGAAACTTTGATTTACTCTTAAAATAAATCGTGGGTAATTTTTCAATAAATTTTAAATTTGATAAAAATACATTTGTATCAATAACAATATATAATTGATTATTAAGACATTTATCAAGATTATTTAAATTAATTAAATTAAATTCATTTGTTGTTGATTCATCAGTGGATTGAGGTAGTGGCCTTTCAAATAGATTTCTTTTTACATCATTCTCTGGGTTATTTTGTCTTACGTTTTGTATCTAAAAAAAAAGAGAATACATTTTGTGTTAGCTGCACCACTTTCTTTCACGATAAATTATCTGGTAAATTTACTTCATTAAACAAATTTGTGTAATCAATGTCTTCCCATTCCATTATTGTATTATCTGTATTATTTATAGGTTGCTGTTGTTCATCACCATTATCATCATACATTTCTATATCATTGTTATCAAATAAATTTATATTTTTTTCTACTTTTTTACTTGTTGTTTCTTGGGTCTTTTGTTGCCTCTGCTGTTGCTGCTGCTGCTCAATTTGTTGTTTCTTTTGTAAATTTTCCAAACGTTTACTAGCTAAATTTGTTACTTTTATGGTTTTACCACCATCATACTGATTTTTATCATGACTTAATTTACTTTTATCTATATTATTATTCTTATTAATAATAATATTTATTGGATATTTTTGTGGTTGTATATGCATTTTATAAGGCAATTTTTGTGTATTTATTTCGGTAACGAGTTTAACAATTTCCTTATTCTTAATATTGGTTTTCGTTAAATTCTTTGCTATTAATTGTGTTTGAATGTTTTTTAAACGATCTTGTGCAGACTGTTTATGAATACCTAAAAACTTATGATAATTAATATTCAATGAATGTGTACTTAGACAACGTGCACTAGAATTTCCTGATTTTGAATTAATACTTAATAATTCATTTATTGACTTTTGAGATTTATTATTATTATTATTATTAAAACTTTTTGATTCAATTCGTTTTACTGGCAAAGGATCCTTAATTATTCCTGCTTTTAATATTTCTGGCTCTTTCCATTGACTTTTTTTTGTTTTATTATTATAAAAATATGTTTTATTCCGTTGTGATCTTGATTTTTTAACAATCCAATTATCTGGTGAATCTTCTTCTGTATTTGTACTCATTGTTGCTTTTATTAGAATATAAAGTCATCAAAAGGTTTATTTATTATTTAATTTACCAGTAAGTAATCGTGTTTTTTTTTTTAATTTTGGGCAAAATAGGCAGAAAAATGTGTTTTGACGTTTATCATATGTTTTCTTTTGCTACAGTAATGGATGCGGTACTAGATTTTCCCTTGTATAACAAATTAATATTCACGTTCCACATTACTGTTTATTTTCATTATAATTTTCGTTTTTAATTTGATTAAACTTTCGTTTATTATTTTTGATTTATTCATTATAAATTAATAAAAAGTAATTAGTAATATTAGTATTGTCTTCTTCTTATTTTAATTATTAAATTTTTTGTTGGTAAAAAATTGATAAGCATAATCACAAAGTTATATAATTGCATTATCATTAAAAGTATTTTCGTTGGCACTTCAACTTTGTTTTTTTAATTTTATTTTGCATTTATTAATTAATTAAAAAACAAATAATTAATCATGTTGAAAGTAAGTATTTTTTTTATTCATTTAAATAATTAAAAAATAGTTTTTATAACTGTAAAACCGTATTAATTTTTTTTAAAACAAGTGATCAACATAACCTAGAAATTGTTTGAAACTTGTTTGAAAAATAAAAGTTTTTTTTTTTTATACAATGCGCTAATCAAGTGTTTTTATTTTTAGAATGCAGTTACTTTAGTTACTGGTGGTGCCTCCGGATTAGGAAAAGCCACTGTAGAAAATTTTATAAGACTTGGTGCTAAAGTTGTTGTTTGTGACTTGGGAACATCACAAGGTAATCAGGTTGCTAAAGAACTCGGTGATAATGCTGTTTTTGTTCCAGTTGATGTAAATATTCTTGTAAATAGTGTTTTGTGCAATCTTAATTATAATTATTTGATTACTAGGTGACTTCCGAAAAAGATGTGACTGCTGCACTGGAAGTTGCAAAATCGAAATTCGGACGATTGGATGTTGCTATCAATTGTGCTGGTACAGCTGTTGCATTTAAGACATACAACTTTAATAAAAAATTACCACATAAACTAGAAGATTTTACAAAAGTTTTAATGGTAAATTTCTTTGAAAATATATATCCCGGTTGTTTGTAAAAGTTTAAAAAAAATTTTAGGTTAATACAGTTGGAACATTTAATGTCATTCGTTTGTCGGCTGGTTTGATGGGCGAAAATGAACCAAATGTTGATGGCCAACGTGGCGTTATTGTAAATACTGCATCTGTAGCAGCTTATGATGGTCAAATAGGTCAAGCTGCTTATGCTGCTTCTAAAGCGGCTGTTGTTGGTATGACACTTCCAATTGCAAGAGATTTAAGCTCTCAAGGAATACGTATATGCACCGTTGCACCAGGTTTGTTTATTGAAAACATTTGTCGTATTGAATTTTTATTGAATTTCATTTTATTTCAGGTCTTTTTAACACTCCAATGTTGCAGCAACTTCCAGAGAAGGTTCGTGCATTTTTAGCAAAAACTGTTCCATTTCCTCAACGTCTTGGAAATCCAAAGGAATTTGCACAATTAATTGAAAGTATCGTTGAGAATCCTTTACTTAATGGAGAAACTATTCGTATTGATGGTGCTCTCCGCATGATGCCTTAAACTTTTTTTTTAGTTTATTTTGTTTTATTAGTCCAAAAATGTGATGATTTGTAAAAATGCATTTATTTTGTAAAGATAAAAAGATTCGATTATGTTTTGTGTGGAAATATAGAAATGTTTTTTTAAGATTGTTATTATTCATTGTTTACTGTTCTGTTGACCTGATTCTGATTCTGTTTTTGAAATGTCTCACATTTCGAATAATATTTCCTAGCATCATTTGTACTTTTATATGAAATTATGATTGCATGAGAAATTTGCCTGCTTATCAAGTATTCATGCTTAAAACATGGATAATAAATGGCAATGAAACACTACACCAGTCACTATCTAAATTGTGACAGGCTTAACATTTAAATAAAAACACAAGTCGATGGGGTGGTTGGTTGGTATTATTTTTTTTCCTTCTCTCCATTACTTTACTCTACTGCTGAACCACAAAAATAACAATAAATAAAACCACACAGGAAAAAAAAAAAAAAATTCACCATGCAGTAAAATTTTTGATAAAAAGAAAAAAAAAAAACGAAGAAACTTTATTATAGTTTGCTGTTGCTGGAAAAGTTTAAGGCTTTTTTTTTTTTTTTTTCACTTTGTGTGCCAAATAAATAACGACTTGTGTGCTATTTGCTATAGCACCACACTCATCGAAAAACTGTAATGAAAAAAAAAAAAAAAACTTTCCAGTAAACTGCTTGTAACGATGCTTTATCATTTCCGGTAATTTCTCTTCAATATTTTATTGAGTTATGAGCTCTGTTTTGTATTATTGATTAATTTTCTTTGTTTTTTTTTATTATTATTTCCGTTATTATATTGCAGGTAACTTACCTACAGTAGAATTTTAACTTTTTTTTTTATTTTATTAAATTTCATTAATGCTTCGCTTTTTGTTTAAAAAAAAACTAAACTTAAAGATGCCTTCAGTGTTCTCAAATAGAAATTAACTTAATTAAATTGCGGTATAAAAAGTGTTACGAGATTACGTTATAAAAAAAAAATATAATTTAAATCCAAAATAAATCATTTTTATTATTAAATAAATTTATCAAAATATCATAAATTTGCTATCGTCTTGTGTAATATTCAATCACACTGATTGCATAAAAATGCAACGAAAATAGAAAATTCTATCAACAGGTGAATTTTTACTCTTTTTTTCTATTTATTCTTTATGCCCTTTTTGTTTTCTTTTTTTTTATTATTTATTTATTATTATTATTATTATTATTACTAATGTTGTCTTGTCTGATAAACGTGTACCCTAGTTTACTTAACTGTTTATAAGTTATAAAAAAAAAAACCTCCAGCAAAAACATATAAAAACGGTAACAAACGAGCTACCGGAATTATACAAACAACTCAAATTTAATAACCACCTAAAACAACCAACACCACCACCACCACCGTGTGTATATTATTCACTCTATTTCATTTTTATTCAATCTGTTTTTGTAGCAGTTAGAGAAGCATTTTGAGTGCCTTTTTGGTATATGTAACGTGATGATATCCAATATACACTACAATCACCACAAAATGTATGCACAAAATTCTAATAAATGCAAATAAAGATAAATACCGAAAAAAAAAAAAAAAAAAAAATTGGAAAATTATCCAGTAAGAAGCAGGAAAATGATTTTAAATAAATAAAAATCAAGGAAAATTTATAGAATGTTTGTTGCTAGAAATGTTTTCGTCAAACATTTATGGTTGACAACCATCAGGCGAATTTATTTAATTTCTACGATTCAGGTAATCAAATTAATTTCGTTTAATAAAAATTAATTTGTTTACTTGATAGGTAAATTAATTATCGACAATAACTTTTATTAATTGTTAATAAAAATCATAATAATAATAATAATAATAACAATAATAATAATAAAAAAGTTTAAGCTTTTATGAAAATTTATTAATTAAAAATGTGAAAGACGAAAATACGAAAAACGAAAACTTTTGCAATATATCATGTTCCGTTGATAGAATGCGGTGGTAAATAGCGTTTCTTTTAAAATATCGTAGAATTTTTCGTTAAATTTAAATTAATTTTTGCTATTTGCTGTTGTTTTTTATTTGACAATCTCGCGTGTTTTTGTTAGATTTACAATTAAACGGTTGAAATAAAGAATATTTTATAAACAAATAAATAAAAAGACTCTAGAAAAGACTAGTTAAAAAAAAAAAAAAAACACAATCAAGGTTGAAATTTTAATTTGTTTTCTTGCTACCATTATAAATCAGGTGGTTAAAGAAAAATAATAATAATAATAATAAAAAAATAAAATAAAAAATTACCGGAAATGGTGTAAAAACGGTTAAAACAAGTAAATAAAATACGTTGATTGTCTTAGCTCTGCATTGGGAAATACTTTTGAATTTTCAGTTGTAAAAAAAAAAATATATATATATTTAGGTTAGTAGAGTTAGTTTGGTATCGACATTTTTGAACGGGGGGTTTTTTTTTTTAATACCATTTAAACACAAATTTCTATAATCCTACATTTGGGGATATTGTCGAGAAAATATTTATTTTATTTAATTTTTATCACGTATAAATAAAGAAAAAAAAACAGAAACAACAACAGCAGCAGCAGCAGGTCCTTCTTCAGAGCATTAAAAATAAAATAATTAACAGTACAGGACAATTCTCTGTTTGTTTGTTTGTTTTTTTTTTTTTTAATAAATTTTTATAACAAATCCAAAGAAGAAAGGTTAAAAAACAGCAGAAAAAAAAAATAATAAAATAAAATTAGATTATAAATTTCTAATAATGACACGTCCATCCGGACCGAATATATATATATTTTTTTCATTTTATGTTTCTTTGTGTTGCTGCCTCTTATACAAAAAGAAAAAAAAAAAACGACCCGAAATAAAGCTAAAGAAATATCTTAACCTGATCGTAGCATATTCTTTGATGAATAGATGAGAAATTTCTTAAAGGAATAAACAAATAATAGGGATAGACCAGACCACAAGTACATTTAAGTTTCGGTTTCGAGCTTTTGTTCAAAAAGTAAAGAAACAAACCATAAATTGCACGCTACAGGCGATTTTTTTTTTCCTCTTTTCCATTCTTTTCTTTTTTTTTTTTTTTCGTATAATTTTCTTTCGAGGATGCTCTGCTTCGTGTGTATTTTTCGTTTTTATCGCACTCCCATTCCTAGGAGCAAAATAAAACTCTTAAGACAAAGTACTTGACTGGTGTAAGCTGGTGCTCGGTTTCGATTCATATTGGTGGTGGTGGCGGTGGTGATGGTATAGCTGCTGCTGCTGCTGCTTGTACTGCTGCTTGTACCGATACCGGTGTCATTGTTATTGCTGTTGTCTGTCTTGAGTTGATTTTTCTTATTCTTAAGATTAACAAGAATAAATAAAAGAAATTCTTCTTCTTCATTTTCCTTGAATATTTGATAATAAAAAATAAAATATATAACTACTGCAGTAAATTCAGCAATAGAAGGAGCAACAGCGGCAGCAGCAGCAGCAGCACCAGAAGTAGCACCACAACCAAACAACAAGTAGGGGAAAATATACTGAAAAGCAGTTTGCTGATTCTGCTGTATTTGCTGATGCTCAACAACCTACCAAAAAAGCTCTCTTTGTTCTGTGTTAATAAAAAAGCTGCAATACTTTTCATACATTTTCTAATACCATACAACATTTAACGTGCGTTTTTGAAAATTTCGCATTTTTTTTTTATCTTCACTTATTCTTTTTTTTTTTTTTTTTATGTGTGTAATTTCCAATCACATCGCTGCAGAGTGTGAACGTGATGCTCATTAATTTGTTTACTTAGTTACCAAAAAAAGGTGATTTTAATATAAGCAGGAAAAGAAATGAAAATAAACAAGAATTTTCTACGTTTTTTCTTTTTATTTTCCTTTTTCTATTCTCAAACAAGTTGAAGTCTCTTAAAGTGAATTTTGTTCACTACTTACCCACTTGTAACGTGAATACAAAATATTTTTCATTATTAATAATTATTAATTTATATTCGTTCGTTTTTACGGCACTGGTACGGCTATTTTTCTAAATTATTTTAACAACAAAAACCGAATAAACAAAAAAAATAAAAATCCCAATAGTGTTGACCCGAAGCTTTTTGTTTTATTTACGTTAAATGAACGAGGCAGAATAACAGGCTAAACCGGTTACCTGTAAAAATAATAAAGAATTAAAGTTGGGTTAAAGTTCTACTCAAATTGTTACTTGGCATATTGCCCTGATTTTCTTGTTATAAAGTCCAGTTAAAAAAAAATAAAATCTTTATCTTTTTCTCTCTTTAAACCAACTCTTTCAACTTGTTGTTTCCACTTTTTTTTGCTTTCTTAATTAATCAAGTCGTTTTAGCTTTTTCTTTTTATTTTTCATGTTTTAAACCAGCAAAGTGCAATTAAGGACAACAATGCAGTTTAAATTAATTGCGATAAGAAGTTAACAAAGCAGCAGCAGTAGCAGTTGGAAATTAAACGTAAAAAAAGCTTAAATGAAAATAAATAAAGAACGTAGAAAGAAAAAAAAATTTTTTTTTTATAAATTGCGATTTGATTATTTATTAGAAATTGTTATAAAAAAAAAAAAAAAATGTATAACAAGCTTTTAATTTTTTTTTCTTGTTTTCAAAACCCCGTAGAACACTGATGCAACAAGAATGTCTTCTTTTTCTTCAGCTTCTTCTGCTTTCATTGAATTTCTTTTTTTTTATAAACTTACACAATGAGGAAAACTTTTATTAAAAACAAAATGCGAGAAATAACTTTTTTTTTGTTTTTACAAGGATTTAAAAGCACAACCATAGCAAAAAAAAAAAAAAACGAAAAATTTATAGAAAAAAGTTAATCAGAAATACGTAGAAAAATTGTTCTTTTAATAGAAAGGCAAAAAAAAAAAGAAAATAATAAAGCTTATCGGCTGGTTAACAGTAAAACAAATTACCAGCCGGTGTAGGAGTGAGTTATTTTACTGGGCGTCTCCACTGCAATTATTTTTCCTTTTTTTTATATTTTCGCAAAAATATCGCTATGATTAGAAGTATTTCAGTAATCTTTTTAATTAAAAGCATTAAATGAACTAAAAATCAAGGCAATTTTAAGTGTAAATTAGTTCATTATTTAAGCTAAAACAATTTTTCGCCTTTTTTATTTGTTGTTTTTTTTTTTTTTTAAGTAGGTTGAGGATGGATTCCACTTGAATGCGGAAGGCACTGCGCCAAGTTTTTCATTTTTTTTTTTTTTTATTCTTTTTGTTCAGAATAATAATTATTTTATTTATTATTATTTTTATTTATTTTTTTTTTAACAAGTGGCGGAGCGCAGCAGCATACCAATCATTTGGAATTTATTTTCAGGCTTTAATATTATTTTTTTTCATATCACTTCTTTTGCGTTATGTTTGCGTTTTTTTTTTTTTTGAATAAACAAATCCTCTTTCTTTCAAATTAAGTATTGTTTGTATTGTAGGCTTTCGGTGGAGAAAAAAAAAACTTTATAATCATCCCAACTAAGGGATAATAAACACAAATCATTGTAAACATTTATAATCTGATGTTAATTAAGTGGTTTAGCAAGTTTATATTATTTTTAATATTATGCGACAATGTCGTCGTTAACGTGTCGTTTTTGTTATTAATAAAAAAAAAAAAAAAATTTTTTTTTCAATGCTGAAGAGTGAGATTTGTTGGGTGAGATTAAATGGTATGATGCTGCTGCGGTGTTATTAATACACATTTTTTTTTGTGTTATAATATTGTTCTATTGAACACACAAATGATCGTTATTATAATACAAAAACTCCTCTTATCCCAGATATAAATTGTTTCTAGTAATAAAAATATTAAAAAGTTTATATGGAAATTCATAGATACACTTGGAAAAGTGTTAATAAATATGTGTGGTGTTTGATAATAATTATTTTGTGGTTGATTTACGGTTATTTCAATTAAATAACTATCCAGCTGTGTGTTGGAAATATGAAAAGTGACAACAACAAAAAAAAAATGCGGAAAATTAATTAATAACTTTTGTCTGGTGTTTTTTTTTTCTTTTTTTTTTTCCCCATTATAACGCTGCGTCGCCGTAGACAATTTATCTATAATTCAAACAAGTGTAACCAATGTAAAGTAAAATAACGTAAATATGCCACCTGATCAGTTATTTTACTAAGAATAAAAATATAAATGCCAGTATTATTCAGCTGGTTGCTATTCATTTTTATCAGTTTGCCCTAACCCAGTGTGTCCAATCCCAACGCAACTGATCAACTTAACGTAACTTCACATAAAATAATAAAAACATAGACATAACCAACAACAACAATGGGAGCACAGTGAAATTTTTCTCATACCTGTACGAATAAACCTTAAATATAAAAAAAAAGAAAAAAAAAACACCTACCGTTGCCCACCCATTTTAACGGTAGAAACTGTAAAAACGGTTCAAAGAGCGCGTGCGGCAAGTACCAAGTAGCAAGCAACTAACAGAAAAAAAAGAAAAAATATAAAAAAACATCACAATCAAACAGACAAACATAACGAACGAAAATAAAAAACATTTTTTTTCGTAGGAAAATTAAAGGAAAATAAAAAAAAAAAAAAAAAAAAGTAGAAAAGCGGCAACAACAAATAGCATACATTTAGGCCGCCAGTTGTAGTTTAACCGTCGACGTGTTAAGAACGAATGTATGTGTATGCGTTTTTTGTTCTTTCTTTTCATTTTCATTTTCTATAAATAATAACGCAACATTTTTTAATTAAATAATTAATAAAAAAAAAAAAAAATTAATTAATTAACAAAAAAATCGTGTGAAACATCAAAATAAATAAAAAAAAAATTATTTTTTTTTCTTATCATCTTTGTCTCGTCTTGCGTTTTTTTTTTTTTTTGTTGTTCGTCGGTTTGTGCGTTTATTAAAATTTTATTTTTTAGTTTTTTTTTTGTTTCTTCTCACCTTTGCCCTTTATAACGTGTTTGTACGTGGGAATGTGTGTGTTAAAAAAAAAAATATAAGAAAAAAAGTGATTTTAAGGAAAAGTACCCGCTGTGTACCACGACCATTTAACAAAAAAACCCATGAAAAAACAACAACAAAGCGTGCTTTTGAAGACTTAAAAACCCGGGGAAAATGATTTTTTTTGTTCTTGTTGTTCTTACTATTTGTGATGTGAAAAGAAAAGCCAAACGTAGCTTTTTGGATTAGCTTTTCTGTTGTTTTTTTTTTTATTTATTATTATTTTTATCGTTTTATTAAACTGTGAATAGGATTGTGTGTGTGTGTGTGTACATAAGTGCGTGTGTGTATTTCGAGAGAAAAATTAAATAAAAATCCGCACCGTTTTGCGTTAATTATTAAAAAAAAAAAAAAATAAAAAAAAATTATTTGTGCATTCAAAACTGGAATAAGAAATAAAAAACTTTTTAAACAAAACAAAAATAAAAAAAGCATTAACGGCTTAAAAAGCTCGCTAAGCTCTCCTATTTTTTTTTTGTATTATTATTATTTTGCCGCATCGGATGTACAACTAGCGCCACAATTAGATGCTAATTTAAAAAGCAAAAAAAAAAAGAAATTATTTTTTTTTGTTAAAGCTTTTTGTGTGTTTTTTTTTTTTATTTTTTTTTATTTTTCACTTAAAGCTTCGCTAATCATTTAATTTCCTTGTGGTTGTTAGAAAATTATCATTTGTCAACAGCAACGTCTTAGTTATTTATTTTTATTTTTTTATTTTTCATGTTTTTACTTTTGCTTTTGTTTAAGGGTTTGTAGTAGTAGGTGGCGTGGAAAACTTTTTTATCTTTAAATATTTTGATTGACTTAAATTAATCTGAGTTATGTTAAGAAAGAATTTTTTCTTTTTTTTTTTTTTTTTGGTATTACGATAAAACTAGGATTAAGATGTTAAAAATGACAGCAAAAATGAAAAAAAAAAAATATTGTAGATATCGGAGGGGTAACAGGGTTTGCTTTTGATTTCTGTTAAAATAAAAAAAAAAAAAAACACAAAAATGCGTCAATTTACACAGCATAAAGAAGTTAAAACGTAGGAGAAGAAGAAGAAGAAGAAGATGAAATATATTAAAATTCCGTTGCGGTAGAGGCACACACAAAGGCACACATCCACTAAATAATAATAAGGCGATGAAATAAAAGTTTTTTTTTTTTTTTATTTTTTTTTTATTATAAAGGATATTGCGCTGTTCATCAATGTTTAATTTGTCTTGTTGTTGTTGCGGCTACTGCTTCCACTTTTATTTACTTAAAATATTTCTTAAGGGTTTTTCGTAACTATTTACCTTTCCGGTACAAATAACTTAATAAATTTTTATTTCTTTATTACTTTTTTTTTACTTTTTTTTAATTAATTAAGCTTCAAGGATAATAATTGCGTATTGGAAAATATTTGCGTTTTTTTTTTTTTTTGTTTTACTTTTATAAAGAGAATGAAAGAAATTTTTTAGTTAGCTTAGGGTTAACACTGGATGTTTAATAATTAATTTACTGAGTGTACAGACATTGTGGGTGGTACATGCTATATTTTATAAACAAAATAAAAAAAAAAAACCTTCTTTAATAAATAAAGTATAGGAGAAAAGAGTGGACAATAAATATCAATAAGCAATAAAAAATAGCACGAATGGTGATGGTGGTGGCGATGGAAAAAATTTCCAGTTCCAGTTAGAATTCCTATTTCTCCGTACATTTTTTTTTTAATGTTTGGATAAATTTTTTCTTATTGTTTATCTATTTTAACAATTAATTAAACAAAATAACTAACGAAAATATTAAATTTACTAGAGAACAAAGTGTAGGACGATATACGATACACCATGCATCGTTTATCGTACTGGTGCAATGCAACGAATATTGTTGTTGTAACTTGTGAACCAACTGATGTGTTCATAAAAAAATTTAATTTAATTTTTAGTAAACAAAATGATTTATTTTTATAATAATAAATTATAAATCATTTTTCATTATTATTTTTTTGGTAATGGCTTTAGTTGGTAATTTTTTCGTTGCGTTCGTGAGTTTCTCTGGTCTTTTCTTGTTGTTTTCTATCATAAAAAAAAAAAAAATTATTACGAAATTAAACAGACATTAAGCAATTATTAACAAGGAAATTACATTTTTTTTTATTAATAAAACGAAGGAAAATTAATCAAAGAAACAATAATTTATGCAATAAAAAATTTGTATTCGTTGCGTTGCATTAGCCCTAAAGTTCACCCTGCACTTTAGAGTATTTAAAATAATTAAAAATAAATAAATAAAAACTCTGTGTAAATGATTCATTAAAAAGTTTTTTTTGCGTTTTATAAAACAGTTTTTAACAAAATTTTACAGGAAGGGAATAAAAAAAAATGCAAACAGTAAATATTTTCAAAAGAAAAGTTTAAAAGAAAAAATTATTTTGTTAGCTTTCTCCCGATAGAAAAATGGGAAAAACAAATGTTTTAACTAATAAATTTAATAAAACGTTAATTAAAAAGAAAAAATATCCACATAAGCTTTAAAACAATTTTTTAAAACTCACAAAGGTAGAAATGATTTGTTATTGTTAAGGTGAATTGGTTAGGTGAACAACCCGCAACAATTTATCCATTAAATATGATACAAAACAGTAAAAATATACTACTAATGCTACTTAAATCAATAAAAACGAAACTTACAACTTCGTTGTCACCAAAATCAAGTGTTAAGATGAATAAAAAAAATTTTTTTTTTTAACCAAAAATCACTTATAAATTTTTTTTTTACTTTAATAAATTCCTCACATATTCGTAGTGATAGTAAACAGACCTTTAATACTTCTTTAAAGACAACAAAGGCTGTAGACATATAGCCACAGTTTCCACAGCATCTCGCATTCCCACATTAATTAATTAATGAAAACAAAAATTGTAAAAAAAAAGAGAGAAAAATGAAAAAAAAAAAAAAAAAAAACAGAAAAATTCTTTCTTGTTATTCATGTAAACAAAAAATTATTTTTTTAATTAATTATTTATTTATTTAATTCATTGATTTCTTTTGCTTTCAATTATTTAATCATTAAAAGTATTTTCATTTTTCTTTTTCTTTTTTTTTTTTGCTTTCATTGTAATAAATTTCGAATAGAAAATTAATCAATCAAACGATAAATTTATAAACAAATTTTTGATTGAGAAGTTAAGAGGAGAAAATGTGTTAACTAAATGTGTAAACACGAATGGATTTTTAATTAATTAATCAATTAATTTTAACTTTCGTTGCATATTTTTAAGTTTAAAAACATTACGATGATTGTATTATTGTGACTTTACTGTACCCGTTCATCTTTCCATGGTATCATAAATATTCTTTCTTTTCTCTCCTTTTTTTTCTTTTTTTTTTTGATCTTTCTTGTTATATTTATTGAATTTGTCATCATATTAATTTAAATTAAATAATCTGCAAATCTTTTCATTAATAATAATCATAAAAAAAAATTAAGAAAGTTGAATTAAAATTGAAAGGAAAAAGAAAAAAAAACGAAAATTGGTGCAGAGTGACAGAATGACACAAATAACCAAACAGAAAATATAAAAGAAAAATAAAAATCCAAACACTAGACACTATGTGGATTATGTTCACAAAGGATTAACATCCAGAATTATCACATTTGAATTTTTTTTAAGCATTATTATGTTGAATTTTCTATTAAACATCGCACAAAACTTTTCTGTTTTGTGCATCACATCGCTTTGCATACATTTGCAAAGTTTTGTGTTTAGTTTTAATTCTACCACTGTCTTTATAAACAAAAGATCATGATCTGTTGATATTTGAATTCTGACACAATTAACAAATCATCAAAAATTAACCATAAACCACTGTACCAGCTACATCATACGAAAATATAATAAAAAAAAAAAAATAAAAAATTATTTTTAGATAATTTTTAACTGCGATAAAAATAAACGCATAGCGAAAAACCGTGTAGACAGTTTGTGAACTTTGTATATTTAATTTATTATTACAAATTATAATAAAATAATAACAATTTTTGAAGATTATTTTTCTTTTATTAATAAGAAAAAGAAATGAGAGAAACAAACCGAAAAACAAGTAAACAGAAAAGAAAAAAAAAACTTTTGAAAATACATTGAAACGCGTTTACGTAACACATTTTTATATACATAGTTTCCCATTAATAATATCGCAGTTTTTTTTTTTTTTTTTTTTATATGTTATAACTATTTATATGTTTAAAATAAAAATAAAAATAAAATGGATTATTAAAATGAATTCATTAAATAAAATTAAAAGAAAAATCGGTGATATATTAAACATATTGTGACATTTATTGCTCTTTATTAATATTTTTATATATTACATGATTGTGTTGCATGAATATATTTACCATTTTATTATTACTTAATTTTTATTATTACTTAATTTTTATTATTTAAAGCAAATTATTTACGTTAATTTTATGTTTAATTAATTTTTTTTTATAAGATTAGAGCAGAGAGATAGAATTTTTTTTTATTTAATTGTTATTCCGCCGAAATGTATGCTATTATGCATTTTTTTTTAAATATTATATCTGTGGGTGGTTTGTTAGGTTTTCCTTTAGTATTTAATGTAATAATTTATTAGATTAAATTATTATAATTAAAGAATTTTTTAAATATCAAAAAAAATTAAAAAATACATATAAATATATACAAAGAGTTAAGAGAAAATTAAATTTAGATACTAAACGAAGCTTTTTAATGATATTTAAAAATTATTTACCAGACTAGAGAGTGAATTTTTTTTTTTGTTATTCATGACATAAAAAAATACATAAATTAACATTTTTTTGGATTTGAAAATCTATTAAAAAACGTTAAAAGAATTCATGATTAATGAAAGAAAACCGTCAAAATCAAACATTTATTGTTATTATGTAAACAAACACGCACATGTTTATAGAAAATTAATCAAGAAAACAAAAAAAAAAATTAAATAAAATAAAATAAAAACTTTACTAGTAATGGTAAAGTGCTGGTAAATTTAAAGAAAATTTCTTTTATGTATTTTCTACGTTTCATCTCCTTGTTATCTCTTAAAAACTCTTAAAACACACACAAAATTGTTCCAAATTTCTTGTACACTCAAGTACTATTTTCGTATAAAGGTTTATGCTGTGATTATTTATTAATAAATGTATTAAATAAATAAAAATAAAATAAAACATTAAGACTAGATAAATTAAAGATAATTAACCTTGCTCTTGTTTTTTTTTTTTTTTTTGTTGTTGCTACTGTTGCTGCTGCTGCTTCTTTTTTCTCCTACATTAATTTATTAATAAAAAAGATTTCCCAATTTTTTTTTTTTTTTTCTTTTTTTTATTTCTGGATTTATTATTATTTTATTATTTTTTCTTCTAATTTAAATGTGTTACTTAACTTAAATTAAGTGAAAATTATGAATAAGAAATAGAAAAGAAAAAAAATATTTTTATTTGTAGATTCGTTTGAAGAAAAACTATATAAAAAAAAAAGAAGAAAAACTTTTTTCTCTTAATTTTATTTTTTTTTTTTATGTTTGTTCGTTATTTTTGTTGTTTATTAATAAGAAAAACGATAGGAAATTTTTTAATAAAAATATTACCTTTAAATCCGCCCTTTTTAAAATTAAATTTATTAAATTTATTAAAATTATTTAATTAATTTTTTTTTTTTTTTTTTTTTGGTGTTATATTGTGCTGTGTAGTGTTTAGTTAAATTATATTAAAAAAATTAAATTAGTTATTTAATTAATTTAATTAATATTGTGTAGTGTAGAAAAAAATATTAAATTTTTTTATTTTATTAAATTAATAAAATTAATAACAAAAAGAGTTTAAAATGTAAACAAAGTTGGCGTAGAAATTAAACAACAACAACTACAACAAAAAAAACCCTACAAATGCTATGTTAATAATTCAGTGAAAACAAAAAGAAAACGAAAGAAATATGTTGGCTGTCAATAGTGTACCGGGCAATATAATTATTTAAAAAATGTGGCTACAATTAAAATGGATAAAATTAAGATAATTGACACTGATAAAGAGATTTTATTATCTTTAAAATAAATAATTCCTATTATTATTATAAATAAATTCGTTATGAAAAACCATGGAACGGGATCAAAGAATGTAAATAAATAAAGAAAAAAAAAATCAATTAAGAAGCGAATCGACTTAAGTGTAAAGTAAAAAAAAAAAAAATAGAATAACCAACAAAAAATGTGACTTAATCTGTAAATGTTTAAATTAGATGTTGTGCAGTGTGTGATACGGCGGTAACAAAGCTCATTTTTGCGGCTGAAGTTAAAGTAAAAAAAGAAAAAGAAAAGCAGCTTAATGAGACTTAAGTAGTGATTTTGTGATTTTTTTTTTTATTATTATTTTTTCGTTTTTATTATTTTTTTCTCTTCTGTCTGTGCTTATATACGCGTGTGCTTTAGTTAAAAAAAAATAAATAAAATTTCTGAAAAATAAAAGAGAAGAAGAAAAAAAAAATTCATCAAAATGACGATGTGGCAGAGTGGAGGAATGGGAGGTCACGGCTCCCAAAATAATCCGTGGATGAAATTAATGGGTATTGTGCACAAGGAAAGACGAGCCCATGACAGTGCACAAAGTCAAAGTGGTTCAAATGATCGAACACTTAATCAGTAAGTTTATTTTATTTTATCTTGCTCCTATTATTATTTTTATTATTAATTCATTGATGTTGGAATAAGGATCTATCATTTATCCACTATACAATCAATCATTTCTCTTCTCTCTTTTTTTATTATTATAATATGTTATTAACTAATCGTTGGATAATATTTTTCCATAACAAATTTATTTTGTCAAACTTTTGG
Source organism: Ptychoptera albimana (assembly GCA_961205885.1). Lineage (NCBI taxonomy): Eukaryota > Metazoa > Arthropoda > Insecta > Diptera > Ptychopteridae > Ptychoptera > Ptychoptera albimana. The sequence continues at coordinate 32,090,851 of OY540802.1, read as the reverse complement.
GATCATCAATTTGTAATCAATTTCTCGGTTTTTTTTTTTTTATCTTATTTGTTGCTAAATCAACAATTCAGTCCTCTTTTAGAAAAATTATTATTTAACTCAACAAATAATAATAGAATAAAAATTTAAATAAATTTTCTTTTCTATTTTATCAATAAATCAATTAATTAGGGGCGGATAAAACAGGGGTGAAAATAACAGAAGTTCTAGGAAGTTTGTTATATTTGATTATAATAAAAATTAATAATTATTACAGCAGGATTACAAAACAAGGGGTAGAGAAAAAAAAGCTTTAAAAGTTTCTTAAGTGTTTTCTTGTTAATAATAAAAATTTGTAATAAAAAAAAAGAAAAGAAAACGAAAATGAAAATGAAAAAAAAAAACATCAATCAACGTCCTATGGCATGAATAAACGAAGAAGCTAAAGGAATTTTAATAAAGAATAAAAAAGCTTAGAAAATTATTTATAAAAAAGAAAGAAAGAAGCTTTATTACTTGTTTGTAGTATTTTTGTTTTTTTTTTTCGAAGGGTTTTTTTTTGTTGGTGAAGTGGTATTTCCTTTTGTGGTATCAATTTTTTTGTTAAAAAAAATTATTTTTATTAAATTGCATAAGTTCTGTTTGTTTAATTTTTTGTTATTATTATAATTTTTGAGGATTAAAGAACAGAATAAATAATAATAAAAATATCACGTGAGAAATAAAATTTACCGCTTAGTGCCTTTAAAAATAATAAAAAAAAAAAAAATTGAAAAATTATCCATGCGGAATAATTGAAGGCGGTGACTGATCGACGAATTTGTTTGCTTTCTTATTATGGCTGAATATTGATGAAAAATCATATTAAGAAAGTAATAATCATAATAATAATAATAATAATAAACAAAACGTAAGAATGCTTTGTGGTATTAGTGGGTTAATATTCGAGTAGAATATTGAAAAGTAGAAAGTAGAGTAAAAATTGTATCGCATGCAAAAGAATCTGGTGACTTTCAAGTGATTGAAAATAGGTGGATTAAGTAACTTAAATAGTTGTGTAAAGGTATTTAACCTTTATAACAATAGTAAATAAAAGTTATTATAATAGGGGTTAATTTATGGGTGGGTTGGATGGATGGTGTTTTGTATTCGTATTAAAAAACAAAAAAAAAAAATAATAATTCTGTTATCAGGATTTTATGGAGGAAAAAACCGAATTAAGGTGTGTTATTCGATTTATTTATCATTATTACGTTGTGTGTGTGTTGTTGAAAATAAACAAAGCTTTCAGTTTTGATTGCAAATTTTTGTATTTTGAATTTTGATTAATTTAAAAAAAATCTTCTTGGTGCATTTTTTCACAGAGGAAATCATTTCAAAAAAAAAAAAAATCTTTCTAAATGTCTATGGAGAATTTTTGGAGCTTTTTAATTGTGGGTAGGGTGGTACCTTTAACATTGCTTTAAATAACAACACAAGAAATAATTTAATTTCTAATCATTCTTGTCATTTGATTGTTGAATCAATTAATTTGCTGTTTTTTTTTTTTACTTGGATTTGTTGGTTAATTTAATTAAAGTTTTAAAGAAAAAGCTTTGATAATAATAATGATGATGATGATGATTTGTATAAAATATCGTATTTAATCATGGACAAACTTTATTATATGGGGACTTATTTTACAACCCCTATAGAAAAAAATGTTTTAATTACTTAATACCGTAACACTGTGTGTCCTTGTTGTTGTTTGTTCAATGATTTTTAATACTAAATAAATTTTAATTATTTTTGATTTATTTGTTTTATTGTAGAAGAGTAAAGAGATTATTATTTATTATTATTATTGTTATTATGATGATGATGATAGTTTACTTAGTTTGTTGGAGATTAAATATTATGTTGTATGATGCCTACCATAGTTATTACCGATTTAATCATTCTGATTTGGAGATGGTTTTGTACACACATCACATTACATTACATGATGTTTCAATAATGGTGTTTTTAATGGCTGTAGAAATTTTTAATTAATCTATCTGATTAGATTACGTGTCTGAAAAGTTTTTTATTTATATTTTATGGTAAGATGCGGTTCATACACTTTTATCCCACTTTATGTTAAAAGAAAAAGTATTTCTTTGATTTTACGATTTTATTATTATCAATTTTGTTTTAAATTTAAACTTTTTATTACAATTAATTTTGATTTATTATTAAAGTTTTTTTTATTTTATTTGAATAGAAAATTATTAATTAATCTAATGTCGTTTGTTTGTTTGTTTTATGTCGTGTGGATAAAATACTCAGCAAACTCTACCACCATCATAATAGATTTTAGATAAGAATAGAAATTGTTCGTTTGTTTGTTGGTAACTTAAATAAATAACCCTAAGGGATATTTTTAGCTGAATAGAAAGACAAAATCACACCACATCACCACCCTTTTCTACTTTTTAATTAAATATATATATTTTTTTTTAAATTGTTTTACTTGGTGTAAATGCGCTTTTATCCATCACTAGGCAAAAATGCACATCAAAAGGGATTTTATTTGTGTTTAAAAAAAAAAAAAAAAATTTTAAAATTAAAAATGGCAAAAAAAAGAAGCTTTTTGTTTTGATTTGTTGTAATCCTCAAACGGATTATACAATGGTGTGGTATTATGTGTTAAATGTTTAATGGTAATATAACTATTCTTGTGCTTTTTTTATTATATATATTTATTTATAGATGGGTGTGTGTGTGTGTTATTAAACCTAGTCGTTGTCGTCGGCGTGTGCTAATAAACACACAGAATCATTAAAGGTGATTTAATTGTTTTAGCATTTTAATTCACCTGATTTATTTATTATCATATGTTTACATTATTGCTATATTATACAGTATAATAAACTATCCTTTTATTATTCTTACTATATTTATTATTGTTTTTAATTCAATAAAAATCATAAATTAATTATTATATATATGTGTGTGTGTTTGTTTGGGGATGGTGGCTGGTTTATTATTTTTTGTTGTTTTATCCGCCAAATAGATTAAAAATAAAAAAAAAAATAATATTGTTAAAAGTAGTTAAATAAAATCGTTCGCTTATGTTTTATGATGCAAAAATAGTTAAAAAAACAAAAAAATCATAGAAACGGTTATTAATTATACTGTGTGTGATCCGGTTCAAAAAGATTTCACTGTACAATGGACATGTCAACCCTTTTTTACAAAAAAAAAAAAAAAAAAAATTCCCTCTATACATATATAAATATATTTTCCAATTATTATTATAAAGTAAAATGAGCATAACACAATAATAAATGGAAAATTAAAAAAAAGAAAAAAAAAAAAGGAAAATATGACATGTAAATAATGAAAGAAAAACAAACAGCACGACCATCACCACCACCATGAAAAATATAAAAATCTATCGTCATGGCTTTAGACGATGTCGACGACGACGACGACGACGACGACGACGACGACGACGACGACGGCGGCGTTAGAAGCAGCTACACACAACAACAGCGGTGTAAATTATTTGCTTTTTTTTTTATTATTATTTTCAATACTGAATTGAATATTAAATTTACAGTTTTTTACGCCACTATTATTTTTATTTATTTATTTATAATTTAAATTAATTCATTTGCAACGCCTAAAGACTAAAAAAAAAAAAAAATGCTAGAAAAGCAGCAAGCATACAAAAACTCTAGAAGCAGCGTAGTCACCGTTGTGCTTTTTATTTTGTGCTCTCTCACGCTTTTCCCTATTAAAACTTTTATTAATATTTATGTTGAAACAATAAAAAAATTAATAATTTTAGCTCGCCTAAAATGAATTGTAAAAAAAAAAAAAAAAAAAAAAAAAGGGTGGTTGGTTCTCATGTTTCACAGTTGAAATATACAAATAGTGTGTTAAAGGGGCAGGATACACAGTGTGTGTGTGTGTGTGTGTTATGTTTTGTTGTTTGAATTTTGATTTTTCTTGTTATTTATTTAAATTTGTTTCTATTTACATTGGTTTACTATACCAATCACTATTGTTTGTTATTATAAATTACTTTACTTTACTACTTGTTGTTACTTAATCTATGCTTAATGCTTTTCGATATATGTATGTATATGTTCTGTGTGTGCTTTATAAAGCTGTAGAATCAACAGAATTTAAGGAATTTCTCTAGTGTTGCTATTGCTGTTGTTGTTTGATTCCTTGCATGTTTTAGAGAGAAAGAAAAAAAATTATACAAAAAGGGTGTCTGGGTGCTGCTGTTGGTGTGCAGTATTTGCTATCTATTTTTGTGTCACTCGTTATGGAGTTTTTTTTTTTACACATTTTTATTGGAAAATAACACAGAAAAAAAAAACGTAAAACAAACAACAAAGGTGGTATAGCTATTGTTGGCGCGACACGAAATGTTATTAAAAAAAAAAAGCAGACAACTTTAAAGCTTTAAATAAAGGAGAAAAACTTCGCCTTTACTCTGATACAACAATAATGTTTGTACCTTATGTATCACCTAAGCCATTAAACAACACTGTGCTTTGTGTAATAATAATAAAAAATAGAATTAAAAAAGCTTCATTAAATCAGTGTTTTTATTATTATTTTTTAATATTATCGTCACTTAATGACTTGACACTGAATGTTGGTAATATGATGACAAATCAACTTTGTACTTTTATGAGCTATTAAAGGTATTTAAATGAAGGAAATAGAAAATCAAAGTTAAGAAAAAAAAAAATGATCATGGAAATGGAGAAAGCTATAATCAACGTGAATACTTATCAAGATCAAACTGTTGTGTAATGACTTTTCTATATATATATATATATATATAATTTTTTAATTTCAGTTTTCCTTTTCCTTTTGCTTGTTCATGAACTTAATAATTTTTCTGCTACTTTATTAGTGAAGTCAATCGGAAGAGAATTTCTTCTTTTCTTTATTATTATTTTATGATCCAAGATGTAAGGTGGTTCTCTCCTTCTCCTTTTATAAATCAAATCCACTTTATGCTTTTCGAGTTTTATTTATTTATTTTATGAGGTTAGAAAATGGGTTTTTTTTTACTATAATATCAAACAGCAAACAGAACAGACAACAATCGTTTAACCTTTGGTTAGAAAGAACTTTCTCACTTTCAATATTATTCCCCTGTTTTTTTTTTTTATTTTTTATTTTTTTTTTTAACCTAATAAATAATAACGAAAAATAAAATTGTGCATTAATATATTTATAGCTGCGGGCGAATAAAAACTGTAAACTGTATAAACAAAGGACTAAGTAAATAAAAAATTAATAAACTGGGACCATTGTGACATAGGGTGGGTTTTTGTGTATAATTTCTACACACTTTTTTGTGTAAAACTGTGGAAAGTATTAAGTTTGAATTATTGCCAAAAATCCTGTTTTTATAGTTTGTGCTTTTTATTTTATTTTATTTTATTTCATTTCATTCAACAGTCAATTCAACACCTTCACACCTAAATGTAGTCTATATGCTAAAAATGAGCAACAGGAAAGTAGCAAAAAATGATAATAATAAAAAAAAAAAATAAAATAAAAATAAAAATAGGGATGCTAACGAATAAAAGGATGAAAAATTAATGCAAAAAAAAAAATAAATAAATAAAAAAAAACGAACTCTGATATCTTTTATTGTTGTTTGACTCATTGCCAGAAATTTCATTTTTCTTCTTTCTTTTTTGATTTAAATTTGATACTTTCGCTGTGCTTTTTTCAGTAGTTTTTTTTTTTTTTTTTTTTTTTTTGTTACAGCTTTTTATTTATTCTGATTTGTGATATATGTATGTATATAATAGAGGGTTATAACCCTGTTGTTATAATGATTATTAATAGTAACCTGGCTAGACATATAGCAACAGATTTTTACGCATTTTTTTTTATTGCTATTGCGGGGTAGCTTTATTTTCCGTGTCTGTTTTAAGTAAATGAAAAGCTTTAAAACAAACATTTTTTTTTTTTTTTTTTTAATAAATTTCTTTTCGATTTCACAAGAGTTTTTGGTTTATTTATTTATTTTTTTTTTTTTACTTGTTAATTGTCTGGTTAGAAAGTTAGAATTCTAAATTTTTAATTAACTTCTAAAAACTGAAAAAGAAGAAGAAATTTTTTTTTTCTTACTGGTTTTGGAATGTTTTTTTGAGCTTTATTTTTTATTATTTTTTAAATTCTTCTTTTAGTGTTAAATAAAGCAGAAAAAAAAATTTTTCTTTTTCGTTGTTTTACTTTTCTACTTATTTGATTTCCTTTGTTTTGAAATTGAGCTTGAAAAAAGCTCACAAGAAATGAAATAAAAACATTTTTTTTTCTCTCTTCTTTTGTTTGATTTTATTTTGGTGTTTTTTTTTTTCATCTCGGTTTTTTCTTTTATTACTTCTGGGAAATGTTTTTTTTTTTTTTTGAGTAAAAAAGTGATTTTCCGTTTAGTGATGATTTTCGGGGTGGTTTTTTTTTTCCTTATTGAATTTTTCGTGATTGAATTGCAACTGAAAATGGATTTTTTTGTAAAAGTTAAACTTAACTACTTGTTGTTTATTATGTTTTTGTAAAATGACCATATGATAGGATATTGAAAAATAAATATTAAATTATAGAAAGTTTTTTTTTTTTTTTTTGACATTCTGTGAGGGTGATGAACTGATAAACCGATAAACCGATAAACCGATTCTTAGGGATACTTTTCGTTTATTTTATTTTTTTTTTCTTTTGCTATTTATTACTGCGACAAGCCAAAACTTTAAGTTACTACAATTTATCGCTATAAGTGATTCTTAGCTTTGGTTATTATTTTCTGTTTTTTTTTTTACCCCTGAATGTTTGGAAATATTTTTCCTTTTATTTAAATCGGAAATTAAGTCAATTGCAAAATACAATTTCTTTTAAAGTTTATCAATAAGTATTTCCTTGTTAAATCATTAGAAAAAATTAAATAAAATAATTTAAAGCTTTAAAATTAATTATTTAATAATTAATAAAAGCTTTACACACTACACACTAATCCAATTTTGTTAAAATTAATATTTATTTTACGGATAAAAAGTTTTTTTTTTTTGTTTTATTTATTTTATTTACACATCTGTACGTACGCTGTGTGTCTGATTATGATTTATAAATAAGCAAAAAATGTTTGTATGTATTTCCTTGTTATAAATTTTAATTTGTATATACTCTATGTGTGTTTGTGTGCGTGTATAAAATAAATTAAAATCAACACACCACCACCACCATCACCATCCCCAAGTCATCGTATATGATAGTTAAAAGTTAGATAAAATATGTATAATCAGTGGGTGGAAGAGGTGGTAGAGGTAACATAAAACACAGAGTGGTTTTTCGGTTATAGAAGAACCAGTAGATATAAAGTAAAATAATGTAAAGAAAGTAAAGAAAGCAAAGGTATTTAGAAGAAGATGAAAAAAAAGGGTATTTTAAAGTGAATTATTAATAATAAAAGGGAAACCTGTATACAACCTGGTGGTCTGGTGGTTGAATGTATGTAGTGGGTGCTTGAATAAACAATTTTTTTTTGCTTTTTGTGTTAAAAGAACTGAAAAGTCAAAAATTGTGTTTTTATTTATTTATTTTTTTTTTTTTGTGAAATGTCAGTCCACCCCCTTAAAGCTAAATGAAGTGTTTTTACTTAAATAAAAATTGTTTGTAGCTTTGGGAACATTTATTTAGATTTTTTTGTTTGTTTGTTGTTGAAACTTTTGTTGTTTATGACAACAGCGTATAGGCATAGAAACGATTGATAAGTGACAATTTGCTTTTAAGCTTTTTTTTATTTTGTTTCGTTGTTGTTGTTGTGGTTGATCTTTGCTGATATTTTGCTCTAAATCACCCATTTGCCATATCACATCATGACTTTTTCGTCCCTTTTTCTTTCGTTATTTTTATTTTTGTTTGCTTTAGTCATGTCCGTTTAGCTTGTTACTTCCTTGTTGTCAGTTTGATTGTTTCAACCGTTTTATTATTATTTATTTTTTTTTACTTCTATTCAATTTGCTCTTGTTTTGTTATAAAAATCATATGACAAGAGACTACAAAAATCAAATCCAGAAGAAACATACATCTTGTTTGTCTGGTGTTGCTGTTTATGTTTTTTATGTTTTATTTGTTTGATTCAAAAAAAAAAAAAAAAAAAAAAGAAAAAAAAAAGGATGATGATGATGAAGCTGAGAAATAAGTTAAATGAAATATACCATAATCAATAATATTTGTTGTTTTCATGTGAAGATACAACTGTTTAGAATTTTTTGTTTAAACATTTTTGAAGAGTGGTTTTTTTTGACAAACAACAAAACAAACTAATCGCATTTATAGTGACATTTGATCAAATGCCAGCCAATATAATGAGACAACTAAAGCCATTCTAAGATCCGGATCTGCATAAGAATTTCAGAAATTAATTATCTTTCGAAACAACAAATAATATAGTACGATCCTGTGCATATTTTATTGTAATTCCGCTGTTTAGTATGGAAAATTGTGACAAATCATTCGATATTTTAATGATTTCACAAGAAATAAATTTTCCTCCAGATGCTTGGTCATTCTTATTCACATTTCATAAAATGTATAACCAAAAAAAAAAATATAAAATTAAAATGGGAAATCATTGGACTAACGCTACTAGTGCTGAGTAAAATAGAAAATAATCGAAAGAAACTATAGAAGAGATATGACAAGGAAGTGGATGATGTCATAGTTTTAATGGGCACATGGCATGAAATTCTTTTTTTTTTTATTATTTTATTTAAGACTAAAGATAATTTTATTTTTTTGTTTGTTGGGTTTTTCTTCTAGTAGTTCCTTCTGCTGTTATTTCGGTTCGATTTTTACTACTGATTAGAAAAAAAAAATCTTTTTTTTTTTTTTAAGCAAATTTCATTTCTGTCTAATTAAATCAGTAGAAAGAAAATAAATTCAATTCAATTTTGTCCTTCAAGGATTAATAATCATAATAATGATAAAATATACAGAGAGAAAAAAATAAAATAAAAATAAAAATGTCCTGCTGTGGGTGGAGATTCGTTTGTTGTTGCTACTGCTGCTGCTGCCTGTTTTCGTTTTTTATTTTATGTTTAAGAAAATATTATGTTAAAAATGTTAGCCAATATTCCGGCGTATTTTAAATTAGAATATAAAAAAAAAGGAAATAAAGAGAAAGGAAAGGTAAGAAGGGGCAAAAAAAAAAAATAAAATGTTGTAATCTGATAACGAATAAATAATATTTGGAAATTAATTCCACGGTAACAAAAAACGATGATGATTATATAAGGAAATAATTTTAAAGAATCTCTTAAAGTTCCTTGGCAGGATATCCATTTTTTTTTTTGGTTGTTTTAAAAATAGAAGATAACACGAGCTTTCCTTTACCATTATTGCCACACCATACGTACGGTCAATTTATTTATATAAATGCCTTTTACAAAATTGTATTTTAAAATTAATTTTTTTTTTCTTCTGCTTCTTCTGTCTTCTCTTTTATTAAATTTCGGTGTATTGTCACCCTCGCTGTTTTGTCTATTTATACATTTTTTGTTTGTTGTTGGTGTTGTGCTATCTTACACACCATTAACGGGTGGTAAAAAGCATCAGCAGCAGCAATAACAGGAAAATGATAAATAAAAAGAGAATAAATTGCTTAATGAAATGTATATCGTATCACCGCAACGGAGAACCTTTTATTGTCTCAAAGTTCATTTTTTTTTCTTTTCTGTTTTTTTTTTTTTTTTTTTTTTTTTTTTAATAATAATGACAAACGTGTGAACAAGTCACGGAAACACTTTATTGTCTCCTTTCTTTTTCAATTATTAAAGTTTGTTTATAGTTGAGAATAATAAAGAAATATCAAATCTAATGAATAAAACTGAAAACAAAGTGAAAAACCACTTAGTTTCTATTTCTATTCACTTGTGATTTTTGTTTTCCTTTTTAATTCTATTTCTTCTAAAAATTTATTCTTTTCTATTATTATTATTATTATTCGTCGTGCTGTTGTAAATAAAAAAAAAAAAAAACCACAATGATTGTACTTTACAATAAAGCAGCAAACCAGTTATATATCCATTTCCACCCACAATATGACTTGAATCATATTTGCAATAAAAATTTCGATTCATTTTTAGTTGAATTGATTTATTTTTTTTTATTGCTATGTGGATTTTATTTGTGTGATGATATAAAAGAGCTTTGTGTGCAAGAGATGTGGGTGGGTGGAGTTTTTATAATACCTGACTTATCTGTTCTTATTTTTTTTATTTATTTTTTATTTAATTACATATATCTCTATTGTGGTAATTTGTTTTTTTTTTTTTGCTTTGTTTGATTTGATTTTCATATTGTGTATAACGAAATTAAATGTGAAAAGAATAATAAAATTAATCAAAAAGTTTGTAAAGCTCTGTCAGACAGACAGTTTTGTAAATATTTGATTTTTTTTTTTTGCTTTCTATTCTTTCATTTAGTAGGAGCAGGGAAAGTTTTTTTTTTTTTTTTTTTAATAAAATTTTGTTTAATTTGTGAGTTTTGTGTGTGTGTGTGCTTTGTGAATTTGTTTTGCCATGATAAGATGTAATGGTAACTGTGGTAGTTATGCTTATTTCTCTTAAATTTATCAACAAATAGGTAGAATATAGAAATCGTTACCGAAAATAATTTCTTCCATTTCTTTTGTCTTTATTATTTTTTATACCATGGTTTTACATGGATTTTATTACATGGTTGATGGTGTGATTGTTGCTGCTACTACCACTCTTGATGATATTCGTTTTTTATGTGTTTATTCTATGGCAAATAAACAAAATCACATGATAAGAAATTTTTTATTTTGAATTGAAAACCAAAAAAAAAAAAAAAAGAAAAAGAAAAGAAAAACAGAAAATCGAATTAAAATTTCAAAGCTTTTTCTATACCTACCTTCCAGGGTAAACTTTTAATCAGTTTTTATTTTGTTTTTCTTTATAATTTTCGCTTTTTAGTTGGTTGTTTATTTTTTTTTGTGGTAAATTAAATTGACCGTGTAGAATGTAATGGTAATGACCTTTACACAAAGTGTGACAAATTTTTTATTTTTATTTTTAGATGAGTTAATTGGATTAAATTGGCAAACATAATTCACCTGAAATTTATGGTTTTTTTTTTTTTTTCTGTTCTCGCTTTGATCATTTTTCGAATGGTTTTATTGGTTGCGCTTATTTATAGAATTAGTCAATAAAGGGGTAACAAATGAGTTTAATTGGTTTGTATAAAGGACAAATTACTTCCTATTATAAAAAGTTTTTTTTTTTTTTTTGTTTAATCTTCTCCATAAAAGCTTTGCAATTGTTTATGGAATAGAAAAAAGTTTTTTTTTTGTTTGTTTGTTACTAGAGAATACTACTGTTAAAATACTAGAAAATAGTTAGAAAAAAATAATAATAAATAAATAAATAAGTATAAAAACGGAATGAAAGGAAATAAAACGTAAAACGTTTGATAAAATTATTTATTTATTTCTATATCCTGGAAAGGACAAGATACGTTTTTTTTTTTTGAATAATTTTCCTTTTTTGTTTTGTATAATTCCAAAATGAGAATGATATCATTCCGGTTTTGCTCCTAAACAACACGCATACAAATTTACTTATTTGTTTCGGTAAATGTTTAGAATTGTTTTGTAGACAAAAAACGAATCTGATAACCAGATATTGTTACTGCCACCACCACAGTATTACAACTAAAAATAATCCTGACTATCGAAGAATTTAAGGTTGTGCTGTAAGGTGCTTTTAAAATATTTTCTTTAAAAGAATTATCATACGAAACGGATTAACGGAATTTCGCCAATAATTTACTAATCGATTGGTTTTTTACCTTTGATTTTTTGTTCTCCTTTTGTTTTATTCCATTCCATAAAAAAAAATTTATACAGGAAGTAAACTAAAATTTCTATCTCTGATTGTTTTTTTTTTTTTTTTTTTTTTTTTTACATACCAGTGTTTAAGGATAAAGTAGCCAAAGAGAAAAAAATGTAAATTGAATGGATATCGTTGTTGTGTGTTTTCTTCTTCTTTTTCTTCTTTTTTTATGATTAAAATAGCTGCTGGGCGAAACGTTTTTAAAAGAATAAAAACTGTGGTGGCTCTGTGTGTGTATGCGTATTGATAAAATTTTATATTTGGTTAAAGATTGATTTTTATGCGTGTTTCTCGTCGTTATATCTAAAATACTTGATGAGTATTTTCTTTTCTCTTTTTTTTTTTTTTTAAATATTATTATATTTAAGTTGTATTCTTATCAGTAGGTGGTGTCGCCTATATAACCATCCCACCCGGTTTTTGCGTTATTTATATTTTAGCAATGAAAATCATGGTCATGTGTTTTTTCTTTCTTTTTATTTTTTTTCGCATTGTAGTCTTCGTGATTTTTTTCTATTCTTTTTCTCCTACAATTTTTCCGTTTTCTCAATATTTTTAAAAGTCATTTTTCCAACATATTATCGGAGGGTATTTGTTTTGAGGGGGGGATTTTTCTGTTTTCAGTTTGTGAAAAGTCAATGATTTTTTCCTTTTTTTTATGGTTTCAATTTAATATTTGGGTTGTTTTTATGGTGTTTTTTCTTATTTTTTTTTTTCGGTGTTATCGCTGCTGTAATATGATGATATGTGTGGATAAAATTTACTGATGACTGGATGTGTCTTGTGTTTATGTTGGAAAAAACAAATATATTATAAAAAAAAAGTAAACAAAATTATAAGAAAATAAAGGAAAAAAAAAGAAAAGAAGGGAAAATATAACTGCCTGTTACTCTATCTGTATATAATTTCTGTGTATTTATTGATTTGATTTTGTATTTTTTCTTTTAATTATGGATATATTTCTTAGTGTATTATTATAGCTTTATATAGTTGTATGTTGTGCAAATTGTTGTATAAATTCACTTGCCTACCATGGTGAAACCCATTGAAATGATTTTCAAATCAATATTCATTACCGTGCACCGTCAATGCAGTCTTTAAACACATGTTAAGCATTTTTTTTTTGTAACCCACTATGCTCCAATTAAAATGTTTATCATAATAACACTATTAAAAATATACCACAGCGTTGGTTTACTGTGGTTCTAAGTCATGCAGAGTTTTTTTTTTTTTTTATAATTTATTATTGCAGCTTTAAAAAAGGATTTGAGTAGTAGCTGTCAAAAAATTTTTTTAACACTTTATAAACAACAAAATAACCTTTAAAAAATAATAATTTACCATGCAATTATTATGTTTTAATCATGGGGGTTTCTTAGGGGGTTAATTTTTATGTATTTTCTTTACGTTTTAACAAACAATATACAGTATGTATTATGTGTAGTAAACATTCCGGTGGATTACATGATTAAAATCTTTCGTTTTTTACTTTTTTTTGCTTCCTTTTTTTTGTGTGAATTTTTCTTGCATATTTGCATTTGTTTGTTCCTCTTTACACCTCTTAGTTATTATTAAAACTATACACAATCTTGTTATATATATATATACTTTGACGTCATCGTGTCAGTTGTTACAATTTACTTTGCTTTATTTACATTTTTCCCTGTTTTTTTTTTTCATTAAAAAAAAAAAAAATTTTTTTTTTTCTGTTTTCTTTTAAATAAAATGTAAAACAAGCAAAACACGATGGTATATTGAGAAATATATCCATAATAAAGGAAGAAATATAAGAAGAAGAATATAAAAATGTTATAATAACGATTTTGAATAATTTTTTTCCTTTTTGTTATTGTTTGTGTGTCACAACGATGGAATTCCTTTAACATTTGCTATTTTTTTTATTTGTTTGCTACAGTTAAAAAGAAAAGAAAAGAAATAAATAAATGGACAATATGCTGTTGTATTGTATTGTAGTGAAATGTTTAGAAGGTGTGTCTCTGATGTGTGTATATACATATATCGTACAAATGTCTATTATAAAATCTCAAGTGTATAATTTTGATGTTCGTGCCTTGTTGTTAAAAGAAATAACACAAAAAAAAAAATATAGAAAAAAAAAGTCATCGTTGTCATTTCTATTTGTTATTGTTAGACACACACACACATTATTTTCATTAAAATTTCATAAATCAAATAGTAAAATATATGCAGATATAAAAAAGAAAATCAAAATTTTTTACTATTGTTGTTTGAGACTCACTATTCACTCGCTTCTCCTCGTTTTTATTTATTTTATCCTGTTGATAAAAAAAGATTTAATTTTTTTTTATATAAATAAATGATACAGGAAAAGAAAAATCAATAAAATTTAATATATAGTTGGTTCTAGTGTATTGAATGCGTGTTATTGTTGCAATAGAAATAATAAAATTAAAAAATTCACTTTTGATTTGCTACTAATACCAGGCGTCTCCATTTTACTTTAATTTGTATAAAAAAACCTTACAAATGTTAGTTAATTTATTTTTCTTTTTTAATCATATTTTAATGCTTTAAATACAGATGGATTATTGTTATATTTTTTTCAAAATAAATATTTAATAAATGGCAATCAGTATTATTTGATTTAAATATTAAATGTCCTGCAGCAGCATCATCATATTTATTTGCTTTTTATATGCATTATCCAATTAAAATACAAAAAAGGCGATAAAATCATTTAATAATTTCCATTAAAAAATAAAATAAAATAAATCTATGTCATTAGGTATGAATAAATAAAAATTGTATATAAATAAACCCCCCGTTTAAATGTGGGTTAAAAAAAAAATCAAATGAAATAAAAATGATTTTTGATTAAAAATAAAAACAAAAAAAAAATTATTTTTTAAAATTTTTATTTGATTAAACTTATTGGTTGGATTTTACATTTTTTTATTTATTATTATCTTTCCTTTTATTATTATTATTTTGGTTAAAATAAATATTTTTTACGATGTTAACGCAGTGCTATTAAATTATTATAAAAAAAAATTTTAATGGATATAAAAAGATCGAAGCTACGATCAACCACCCCAACTGATTACGGAAATTTATGTTTTTTAGGTTTGGTTGGCTAAAAAATAAACAGAGAAAAATTTATTTTTCTGTCCATTTGGTTAAACATTATTCATGTACCAATGTGAGTGGTTGAAAATATAAAAAAATCCCTTTAAATTCTAGATAGACTTTAAAAACGATTTGTATTCTCATTTTGTTGCAAAAAAAAAAAAAAAAAAATCTTGAAGAAACTTTAATTAGAAATTATTCAACCAGATGTTTTTGGGTAATTTATTGGACTTTGAGCTGTTGAAATAGTTTTTTTTTCTTCTTATTAATAATTTTTGTTTAAACTTTGAAGAGCTTCATCACGAAATAAATATATAAAATGTTTAGTAGAAAATTAGGCGAAATTTATATTTTTTGTTTAAAAAAATGAGAAAAGTTTCGAATAATCCTTTTTCAATAAATTATCCCTTAAATTTAGTAATAAAACAATAAAATAAAATAGAAGAAAAAGAAAAAGAATATTTTATACTATGTAATTTAAATTTAAATTTAAAACCTTCATTAAGGATGTACAGAAATAAAAAAAAAGAAAATAGAAGGAAATAAAAAAATGTTTACCGACCTAATAACTTAAATAACTTAAAGTTTGAGTGGTTGGTTGATTTAAACACACTATGAGGATACATAATGAGAAAAATAAATAAAACTTGTTAATAATTTTGTGATAATGAGAGAACTGCAAAAAAAACGAGAAGGGAAAGGATAATAAAAGGATTTCGTTTATTTTTATTAAATTTTATATTTTAATAATATTTTTCACACCACCTTTCCACCACCGTCATCAACACCAGCGACACACAATCAACACATTTTCACAATTTTAATTTAAATAAAAATGTTATTTTTCAAGAAAAAAAATATAATAAAGAATCCTTGTAAGCTTTCAAGAGGTGAAAATATCATTTTATTATTACACAAGGAGGATACGATACATAAGGGATCGGTTGTATAAGGTACTACCAACCAGTAGTATGAAGAAACTATTTTATTAAATGATATTTTTAATTATTTAAAGTTTTTATTTAAAGCTTTTCATATTAAACAGAAAGGAAATCAGGTTTTTCTTCTTTTTTTTAAAATACTTTGCAAATTATTTTTAGGATTAAAATCGCTGCGGTTTTTTTTTACGTTTACAACAGTCGAAAAATGTACTCAAAATGAAGATAAACGATTCGTTGAGATAGATAAATATTTTTTTGGGAAAAGCATTCAGTGGATTGTTGTAGCTAAAAACAGGGATGGATGTTGTAATAATAAGCCCCCTGTAATAATTATTATCATTAAATATTTAAAGGTTTTTTTATTTGGTTGTTGTACAATTTTTTTTTTCCTCAGACAAATATTTGTGGTTACTGTGTGTAGCCAACCAAAGTTGGTTTTTCACAGATTAACTTTACTTACGGATTACTTGATGGAACTTTATTATAATTATTTTTGTATTATTTGTTATCATTATTATTATTATTATTATTATTAGTGTTATTAACGTGAACGTTGTTTTATGCCATTATGAATTAGATCGTAGAGCGTAGAGATTCGCCTTTAATTTGTTTTTTTATTTAGTATATATCATGCTGATTGTTTTATTAACACAACACAGAACATCTTGGATAAACATTTCGTTTTGTGTCTTAATTTATGTTTGATGGTTTGTCGTTTTTTTTCCTTCCTCTTCTTTTTTTTTTTTTTGATGAAACCAGACATGACTGCCAGCTGTGAAATGGTGTAGTCTACGATTAGGCGATTCAATCTGGTTGCTACTTTGATTTCTTTGACTTTTTTAGCTTATTTTTATTTTTATTTTTTTTTTGGTTTGTACTTTACAGATGAAGAATTAAATGTAAATTATGTATTTTAGTACCTTTGGATTATATTTAAATTTAATAAATAATCATCTTTTACCATGTATATTAAAGGGGATAATAATTAAAAAAAAAAAATTTCAACACTTGAAATGTGCTAAAATATTTAATAAACACAAAGTAGAATTATTGCTTTAATCTTATACATATATATTTTGTGTTGATATGAATAACATGTATGTATGTATGTATGTAAAATGGAATTAAATAAGAAATGTATTAAAGCGTTTCATTACGTGCGTGCGTTATTTATTTGTGCTTTTTCCTATGCCTAGACAACTATGGTATAAAAATAATGTCACTGACGAACCTTTTTTATTGCTTAATTTCATTACATGCTAGACGTTTAAGTTAAGTTTTTTTCCATCGTTTCTTTTCTTCTTTTTTTACTTTAATTTTCGTTAAACATAATGTAGCCCCAACATATATAAACACACATACACACACGTTATATCTACATCAAATAAATTGCTAGTGCTAACAAATTGCCGAAAAAAAAAAAACGAACAAAGTGTTTCCATTTAGAAACATAAAAATGAAATGAAAAGAAATGTTAAGCATTTAATTTTAAAAGGGGTAAAAAAAAAAGAAAAAAAAAAAACTAAAAATGGTACAACTTTAGAAAAACGAGAAAGAAAGGCTTTATTATAATTTTGAACATTTAAACAAGAATCAACACAACCAACCACCCATCCACCCGTACACTACAACAAGTACGTTTTGTGATAATTTATTTAATTTAATTTTTATTTTTATTTTAATGCCACGCTACGTTTACACATTTTGTTATTTATTTAAGTTTTGTTTTGTGTGTTTGTGTTTTGTCTAAATGCTAAATTAGAATACAAGGAATTGTTATTTGTTATTGCTGCTGCTGCTAAGTTAGATATTTGACTTTTATAATAATTCCATTGGGTGTTAGTTCTTGTCGGTGGTTATAAACTAAGAACTATTTTCAAAAAGATGTCGCGATGAGTATTTTTCTATTTATTTTTTAATTAAATTTTCATTAATTAATTAATTACAAAAAGTTTAATAAATAATTTTTTGTTAAACATTTGTACGGGCAAAGCTTTTTTCTCTTTAATTTTTCTAAATAAAATGAAAAAAACAAAAAATTATTACAGCTATTTTTAATCAGATGGCGACACACTATTCTTATCACCTTTTTCAACTCAGTGAGAAATAATGAAAAATATGGCGAAAAAAAAAAAGATAAACAACAACAACAAATGGCAACATACTTGTGATTTCTTTGTGAGCTTTTTTCAGAATATTTCTCTCCTTTATTTGCCAAAATATTAATATCGTTAAAGCAACAAGCACTACCAGTAAAAGCATCAGTAAGTTAATAAAAGTTTAAACTTCCGAAAACTATCGTTAATAGTTTTAAACTTTTTTTGTTGTTGTTGTTCAGTTTGATAACGAAAAAAAAGTTTTGTTTTATTCAATTACAACACTAAACCCCGTCATCTTCATTTTAGTATAAATATACGAAGGAAAACAAAAAACAACAAATTTCTCTGCTTTTTATATTAAATTTTATTCGTTTATGATGTTGCGGTGATGATGTGTAACATATGTTGCTGGTTGTTGTGTCTCTCACCCCCCCAATTTTGCTACGTTTGTAGCTGGTGCTAGAGCTTTTATTGTTGTTGTTCGCCTTCATCATGAACATCAACAACATTGAGCATTGTATACGGCAGTATTATGATGGTGTCGTAGCATAGTGACGTCATTGCGCATTGCGACATACAGCATGCGTTTTATGTTTTTTTTTTTTTTTTTTTTTTCTGTTTCCCTCCACAATCAATCTCGAAATAACTTCGAAGCACAGACAAAGAACGTTTTCATGTTTTTTCATTCCACTGTTTTTTTTCTTTTTTTATGTGTAATGCTGACAAGGGAAACAATTTACAACTAAAGGTTTTCTGCCCTGGAATTTAAGATTTTTTCGCTTTTAAAAATTGAATTATTATTATTTCATATTGTTGTAATAAATCTACTTGGTTGCTTGCTGTACAAGATCTACTTGCCTGTATTATAAGCAATGTAGCAATAAGCACCCTGGAATGACAAGCATTATAATAACAAACAATAACAATAATAATAAAGAAAGCTCCGCTTTAGCACGATTTAACTAAAAACAAATTTCTTTTTGTATTTTGTTGTTTTTAGATGAAAATTTATGACAGAGACAATGTCGCTGTGCATTTTAATGCTAAGGAAAAATTTTAATAAAAATTATTTAGAGAGAAAATATATGTTTAATGTGGATTAAAGCTGAAAAAATTATTTTTTGTATTCAAATTTTTAACATAATTTTATGCAACAGTTATTATAGAATTTTTTAAAAAATGTTTTGTTAATTAAATATTTGTGTAACACTTTAACACTTTGGTATATTAATAACATTAGATGGTTTCATCGTGTTTAATTAATTTATTTTATTTTATTTCTATATGAAAAAGATGTTTATGTTTATTAACACCCGTGACATACATATACAGATAACTGTAAAAAAACATAAAATTTTTACATTGCATTTATGTACGTATTGCATTTAAGGCACCAGTAACCAGTAACAACCAATAAACCAGGAAATACAGCATATGACGTCATTTGCGCCCTGCTTTTTTTTTATTATCCTATAGCAACAATTTCTGCTTTTATTTATTTCTATTAAAACATTTTAATTAGGTTAAATTATATTAAAAAAAAAAACAAGTGTTTTGCGGTATAACGTGTGACGTCACACGATTTACCTGAATAATTAATTAATGTTTGTAATAAAAATTCAACGATGATTGTTTGAATGCACTAGTTGCTGATGATGTTTTTTTTTTTTTTTTGGTGCTATGGGACTAACTTTTTTTTTTGTTTACCTTGGGAGAGAGAGTTTATAAATAGAAAAGTTTATGTTTGAAATATGTTAATATAAATACCTTAAATAGGTTGAATGATAAGGTTATATAAATGTTTCAAACACATTAATGATTAATCGTTTTTCATCCCCCATTTATGTTTATTCGTCTTATTTACAACTGGTTACTGCTACTACTACTTGTTGTTGTTGACAATGATGATGTTGATGATTTATTTAGTTTATTTCTATAAAAATCAAAATAATAAATAAATAAATATGTAGACAAAAGTGTTTACGATGTTTCTGTTTCTGTTTTTTATTTATATAAATACAGCTGTTTAATGACGTTGCCAATGTTTATTTGTTTGTTAAAAATATATAAATATTTAAAAAAGAAAAACAATAATTTTTTTTATTCATCTTTAACATTTCCATTTATCAATTTTTTTTTTTTTTTTAATAAATAATAAGAAAAAAATAATAAGAGTACTGAGCACTGTAAGGTCATGTTAATCTAAACTTATGCCATTTCTGTTTTACACTTTGAAATGAATAAAATAGCAGGATATAAATAAATTGTCGATAAAAATCGTTAACAACCCATAAAAAAAAGAAAAGAAATGAAAATAATCAATAAAATTCAATGAAAAAACCAATAAACCCTAAAAAAAAATGTATAAATCGAACGATCTCACGATCGTTACACCAAAATCATTAAAAAAAAAATTTCATTTTATTTTCCTTACACAACACTGTACCAAAAAAAAAACCACAAAAAGTTATTTTATTTTAATTTTTTATGGTATTTAGTTATAAAAAGTAATTAAAAAAATAAATATATATTTATATGTATGTATTCGTTGCTGTTTTTCATATTTTTCTTGTGTTACCGCACCAACTATTTGGTTGCTGCTGCTTCTGTTGCTATTTTACGAATGTGTCATGAATTGTCTTTTTTTTCCGTGTGTTTTTTGTGACGACGTTTTATGATGGTGAATGCCAAGAAATAATTAAAGAGAGTGATCTTCAAATAAATTTAATTTTTTTTCTTTTTAATGTTTCAAATACTTGTCATCGTGGAAATAACACATAGCAACCTTAACAGTAGCAAAAAGTAGAATAGTAGCTAGTAATATAAATTCTTGTCTGGGCAACATAGCTACAAAATTAAAAAAAAAAAAAAATTATATGTCTGATGATCGTGACATTAAATAATTAAAATTTTGTTCGAAATTTTTTTTCGTAAATTGTTGAATAAATCATTTGGTCTTAGGAAAATAGTTTTTGATGGTGATCGCAGGGGTTTTTCTGATAGGAAAACTCTGTCGATCACTTATGATCACAAGAAAAATATACAAAATGCAAATAGTCTGAGGTAAAGACACATAATCACATTTTGTTTTAGGAAAATAATTTGTATATGGTGATCGAAGGGGAAAACTCTGTCATTAACTTTGTCGATCGTTTATGATCACAAGAAAAATAAACAAAATGTAATTATTCTGTGGTTACAGACAGATAGGTTACAACCTTTACCATCATCACTTCTGTTTGAATAATTACTTTTAATTTTTTTTTCTACTATTCTTGTTTTTCTTTTGTTTATTTAATTTTTTTTTTTGCTACTTGTTTCGGCTGGTGATCGATACAGTTGTTGGTGCTGCTACTACTTCTGCTGTTGTTTGTAATAAATTTATTTTTTCTGTTGTTTTTTCTAGAAAACTTTTTTTTCTTAGTCTTCCGCATCTTATTGTGCGAATAGGAATTTTTTTTTGGTGTATCGTAACGTTTCATACGGATTTTCGTTGATTTACTAATTGGTTTTTTGTTTTTTGATTGTTGATTAATTATGTTGAAAGTGTAGTTTTATGTTTTATATTTACTCCTTTAAGGGTGTTTAATTGTTTTTTTATTAATTAATTGTTTTTTGTTATATTTTAATGATGTGAATAATCAGTGTTTGATGGGCTAACTTTGTTACTGGTTTTGTTGTGTGGTTTATTGTTGCGTGTAAAAATAATTAACGAAAGTAAAAAAAAAAGCAAAGCCAAAAGAGTGTTTAAATTAATTAATTAATTAATAAATAAAAATTAAATCAAAGCTACAGATAAAAAATATATGCATTGGAAAAAGCTAGTCACATATGTCCAATGGATTATTCAAATGGCATATATATCGGCACAGAGTGGTTCCAATTCAGCAGCGATAAGGTAAAACAATTTTTATTTTATTTTTTTATTAAGACACAATTTTCCTATTTTAATTAATTGTCAGGATTTTTCTGTGTAGTAGACAGAGATTATTGTATTTAGTCGGGAGTAATCAATAACCAGGTGATGATTGATGGTTTCGTATAACCACTTTTGTGTAATAAACACTGAATGAAGTGGTTGTAGTTTCCTACATTTGATACTAGATTTATTATTACAGCTCTCTTGTCGAAATTGTTTATTTTAATTTAAATCACGCGTGTTGATAATTAAGCAGAAAACTTTATTCATTGTTAATTGATGATTGCTATTATTTGATGATGTTGATGTAGTCTTTCTTCCTTTATTCACATCTTTACTCGTTGTTTTAGTTAATTATAGGCGGTGTTGATGATTTTTATTTGATTAAAAAAAAATATATATATATTTTTTTTGCTCTGTTTTTTAATGTATAAATAAAAAATTGGCCTTATGTTTTACATTTTCCTAGCTGGATGTACGCTTTATTCATTTATTTATTTATTTTTTATTAAAGTGTTTTTGTTTTTTTTTTTTTTTTGAAACTTTGATAGAATTAAAAAACAAATCAAAACTGATCGCTGCTTAAGTATGCGTAAAATTACGTTTTTGCCACTGAAATGTTTTCTCTTTTTCCTATTTTTTTTTTGTTTATAATTATTATTACAACAACGAATACAAAAAATGTTTTTTAAGAATATTGTGGAAAAAGAAATGTAAAAATTAATTAAATTTGTAATTTACAGAAGAGAGAAAACTACGTCAAAACAAACCAATGCACGATGTGTTTACTTTCGATCACCTTTTTGGTTTTTTATATTTTGTTTAGATAAGAATTTTTGTTCTGTTGTTAAATTGTTGGCTATGGATTAATATCTTTTTTTACCTTGACGTGGGTTAATTTTTTTTTTTTCTGTTTTAACGTTGAATTTCAGTTCACACTTTTAATGTTATTTTGATTTAAAAAAAATTAATTTTTAATAAAATTACACCAAACAAAGTGAATAACACTTTGTTTAATATTATTAACAACGATAATAGTTATTATTATGAGATTTTTAAGACAAAAGGAAAAGAAATTTGTTTTTTATATAATTAAATTAATGATTAAAAGCAGAATTTTGTATTGAAGTTTGTTAAAAAAAAGTCGATCAAAATCGACCTACGCGAAATAATCAATTTTATGTAATTACTATGAAAAAATATTTTTTAATTATTTTTATGGGCTTAATACTTTGCCAGTGATTGTTATGATTTTATATTAAAAAATATTTTTCGTTGCGTTCTGAAGCTCCTTATTTCTGATAAAAAGAAAGAGGAGAAAATTTTATTGCAAATTTGCGCCATCTTATTTACAAAAGCGATAATAATATTTGGTGAAATTATTTTGCAAGGTAAAATTTTCCTCGTTACATTTTTTTTTTTGTTTTTAAACAGTAATTAAACTCTAATTGTGTTTGTAGATTAATTAAAAAAAATTAATTATTGTTAAATGATAATTGATTTATTTATTTTAATTACTTGTTTTAAAAAAACAATTATTTTTTATTAACAGTTATCACAAATAATGGTAACAAATGTCATGACATATTCACGTTGTTGTTATCTCTTGTTTATTTTTTGCAACATTTTCTTTTGCAATTAAAATTATACACATGTAGTAAAAAGAAAAAAGTAAAAGAAGATAATAAAAAAAAGGTATTTAATAACACAGCTGAAGCAAAAATAAAACAGCGAGGAAAAGTTATAATTTTATCGTTGACATAAAACTGAAATAGATTTTTTTTTTCTTGTTATATTTCGCTTAAGAAAATTTAAGTCTTCTGAAGAAAATGAATTTTTTCGGTTTTATGTATTAAAATATCTAAAGATTATTCCCACACACAATCTTGTTACATATTTATTTAGCAACTGTAGAACAATAAGACAAAAGTGTTAAAGTAATGAAAATAAAAATAAAACAACGATACACACGGTCTGCACGTTTACACGTCATTTGCTTGTTACTTGTTTTTGCGTTTTATTTATTATAAATATTTTTAATTATTATTATTATGATGCTACATAAAAAAGTCGAAGTCTTTATTTATTTTTTTATAAGTTTTCGTCAAATTTTCGCATAATAAAAATTTTGAAATGACAAAAAAAAACACAAAAACGTTTAATGCTCAGTTGTTAATCAATAAATCATAAAATGTATTCATTTCTTTTATATTTATTACTATTTTTATGTTTGAAAATTATTTAATCCTTAATAAAAATAAAACTTTTTAATTATCCGTTTCTATGTTACATAAGAAAAAATTGTCAATTTTCAGAGAAAAAAAAAATCTACTCGTACCAGGCATCTCCACTGTCATTAGAATTTTTTTTTTTTTAATTTCCATTTATTTATATTTATAAGTTTTTTTTCTGCCTTTTTTTGTTGTTTACTAAATAAACAAGCTTAGTGTTTAGTTGAGTGTGTAATATTGTCCGAAAATTATTGTAATTTTATATTCTAACGATCAAATAACATAAATTAGAGGATTTTCTGCTCTTTCCTCATAGGAAAATGAAATTTACTTTAAGAATGCTTTTGTTTTTTATGTAAAATGTCGTTATAAATGATAATAAACATTTTATTTATTTATTTATTTAATAATTGTAATAAAAGCTGGAGGTTTGTGTTCTGGAATAGCTGAGATACTTTATTATTTGAAAATTTTAATTTTTTTTGTTCGTTTTAATCACTTCGTTTTATCGTTTTGTATATTTTTACTGAGCTTTGATATTTTCATTTGATTTTCAATCATTTTTGCAATATTATTCGCGATTTATATAGTCTCTCCTGCGTTAAAATATGCTATTTAGATTGCATTACGGAAGTGATATTCTTGTTTAAAAAAATGCAAAAATCGTACATGAAAACCACGAAAAACTATTTTCAAAGTCAAAGGAAGGTAAATGAAGGTAAAAACAAAAAGTATTTTAAATAATTAAAAAAAATAAATTAAATAATAATGACAGAACACGCTACGCTATTTAATTTTTTTTGTTGAATATCAATCGCCCTTGTCCTAAATAAAAATTATTTTTGCGTTTAAAAAATTGTTCTTCATGGTGTTGGGTTAGGTTTGGTTTGATTTTTGTTCATCGGTTTGTTCCTCGTTTTTTTTATTTTTCTTTAAACGTTTCTATTTATAGCTCGCGCTATTTGAATTGTTTATTAAAACAATGCTTCTAGTGTTGTCTTGTCTGTTTGACTAAAGAAACGTTTTGCTTGCTTCATATATTTAAATAATAATAAAAAAAAAAGAAAATTCGCAATTTCATTTTTTTTATATTATAAATGGCAAAGAATTAGATGGGGGAGCTGTATGGGAATAATTTTACAAAGTAGAGAAAAATGTAATAAATAAATTAAATTAAATTGTCTGTCGTGTCTATACTGTTGCCTCCATCAGTGCGCTTTAAAAAAAAAAAAATTGTACAAATTTTAAAAATAATAATCACAAGATTATTGATTGTTTAGGTCAGGTAAAAATATGGAATTTTCGTTATTTGCTGTGGGGTTGGTGGTGGTTAAATAAAATTATTAATTATTTCTCTTGTAGTACCCACCTATCTTTATTCCGATTTTTTTTTTTTTTTTCATTATTTACTTGTTTATGGTAATGCAAAGTTGTTATGGTGGTGGTATGATGATAGTTATGTTGCTTCATAAAACATCAATAAACGTCAGTCAAATTTATTTAGCAGAGAAAAATAAAAAAAAAAAATAAAAATCATTGGGGAGGATGATAGACGACCGTTTAGAATAGAGAAAAAGTAAATATATAATTCTGAATGAAAGAAATAATAAAACTTGGGTAATAGAGGTTAAAAAAGGGTGGTAGTGGTGGTGGTGCTTGTATGGTGAATAAATAAAAATTGATTTTTTCTCTATTACAATTCATCAATTCTTTAAACAACACAACTTGTGTTAAATGTATAAATTTTTCGTTTTCTTTTTTTACTTTTGTCAATTATTTGTATTTTCTTCTACTCACTAAATTTTTTACCATTTCTTTTGCATAAATAAATGAATAAATATTTCAAGGCAAAAAGAAGCAAAACGACAATCGATTCAATTTTACTCCATCAAAAATTGGTTTGCTGTGATATCGTTGTTTGTATTATGTGTGTGGCTTTGTAAAAATAAAATTTTACACGATAAAAATAAAAATTTATGCTTTTGCTGTTGTCGTCGTTTATTTAGCTTTATTCATTTGGATTAAAGAGTTATTTTGTGGGTAGAGAAGTAGAGAATAGATAAGAAAAGCTTTATAGATATTTTATAGCTGATGATGATACGAAACCGTTACACTGATACTATTCTGTAATAGAAAAACTATCAAGAATGCGATGCGGAATTTAATTTTGGTTTTAATGACTGATTTATCAATATTTTCCATACTAATCAGTGAAATTAAATTAAAATTACAACTGGACCCTACTATATTATTTGCTGCTTCGAAAGATAATTCATTTCTGAAGTCAAAAAAAATTTTAATCTCGGGTCTACGGTAAGATTTGACCAAATACCAGTCAATATAGTGAGAATACTACTCTCAAACGATCATCTTTCGAGTTAAAACTTCTGGAAATATCGTTTTTTAAAAACTTATTTATTACTAACGACGCCAATGGTGTGGTTAAATTGGCTAAAAGCATTAACAAGAGACGATAAAAGCTCATTCATTTGTTAAGTAAAGTTCAGCTTATCTTAAGCCACGTAAAGCTGAGCTTCTTACTCATTTATTCAGAAAAGGAAATAAAAACCCAAACAAAGTGTTTGCTTAGGTTTGATTGTCAGAATTTTATGTCAGTCAATACATTGCTTTGAGAAGTTTAATTTAATTTATGCGATGGGTGGTGGTGGTTTTTGTATAAAATTTTCTTTCTTTTCTATTTTATTTGTTCTGTGTAAAAACACGCGACCTTCCTTTCACCGATTTTTTTTTTTTTTTTTTTTTTTTTCAAAAACACAATTATTATGGATTTGTTGATGATAATTACGGTGATGACTGCTTAACACGCAAAGCAAACACAAACTAAAAACAAAATGTTACTTTCTCTATAATTTTCAATATGGGGCTACACATTTTTACAGGAATCAACAATACAAATAAGCAAATTCTGTCTCCTCAATGACTGCGGTGAGCTTTTTTGTTGATGTAGTTGTTGTTGTATTGAGCGTAGGGTAATCGAATGCGATGTTTTACATTAGTCGTTACATTATGATTCACTAATAGGTGGTAAAATTGGGTTAAATTAGCAAAGGAAATTTTTAAATCCTTCAAACTAAAGACTAGCAAAGTCATCATGATTGAATTTTTTTTTTCTTTAACGATTAAAGGGAAAAAATTAAGTCAAGGCGTTGATAGAAAAAAAAAATATTTTTTTTTTGCACAGTAACCAGCTGAGTTTTGCTTTAATTAAAATTTATTTTTTATTTTTTTTTAACTTTTTGTGTCTTGTCAGTGTCACTGCTACAAGTTTAATAGCAAAATGCCGGTTGGCAACGAGTAAAATCATCGTCGTCGTTGTCGTCGTATAACAAATTTTGTGTTGTATACGCTGCTGCTGCTGTTGCTGCTCTATGTTATGCTGAGCGTAGTGAGAATTTTTTATTTTTTATTTTTTGCAAAAGAACTGTTTTAAAAAGGGAAAAGAACACGCGCCACACATACACTACATACATGTATAATATTGACGACACCGTCAACACAGCCAACAGTTATTTTATTTAAGCCACCACCAACCGTTGCCACTGTCGCCGCCACCAAGTCGTCTGAGCATCTACAGTTGTGTTTGTTATGTTTGCTCGCTACAAAATCAAATAAAGGGAAAAAAATTTAACGAAAGGAATTGACTTACAGCAGGCGTACAGCAAAATAATTTTTTTTTCACCAGTATTAAGCTAAAAAGCACAAGGCAACAAAACTCAAAACCAACCTCGTATTACAAATAATAATAAAAAGCGAACAAAAAAAAAAAAAAAAAAGCGAGAGAAAATCTATTGCGCCTGGCTGACTGCTATCGTTACTACTTTTTTTTTTGCTTCCTTTTCTTTGCTTTTTTGCTATGCTTTTTTCGTAATTTTTTTTTTCTGTATTTTTGTTATGTTTTCACTGTGTGCTTTTTTTTATTTTATTTTATTTTTTTTATATTTCTTTTCTGTTCTGTTGTTCCGTTTTTACTTCTTCTCTTTACGACATGAAATGACTCGTGTGTCCTATGGCATTGGTTGCTGCTTTATTCAATGTAGAGAAAGCTTTTGAATTTCCAACAGTTCAGTTCAAAAACATTTTTTGATCCTTAGTACATATAAAACAAAAAATAAAAATATATAAATAGTCAAGTATTAACGAGTTAAGCTGGATTAAAAAATTAATTTTTAAAATATATTTATAAAAAGGGGGGGAACAAGGATACGTTTATTCGGTTTTTGTTTTGTTTTGTTTTTTTGTTTTGTTTTTTTGTTTTAATTTTTTTGTTGTTGTTTAAAAAAAACGAAAATTAAATAAAAGCATGAAAACGGCTGTAAAGTTAAAAATGAGGAAGCAATAAGGATTCGTTTTGTTTTGATGCTTTAATTAAATTAACAAACTGCTGAAAGCTATCAATTGGACTTAACAGAATAATAATAAATAATAAAAAAATAAGACACAAGCTCAAAATAAGAGAACAGACAATGAGGTGAGCTTAAATCAGTGGGATAAAAATTAACAAAATATAAAAAAGAAAATTCCAGTAATGTATACGAATTAAGTGAAGTAAAGTGTGTGAAATAGATAGAGCAGATTACAAAACAAAACAAAATCAAAAAAAAAAAGAATGAAAAGGACACGATAAGTAACTAATAATAATAATAAAAAAAAAGCAAAGCAAAGCAAAGCACAACACACAACGGAAAAAGTTGGGCATTTTGCCAAAATAGCAACAACCAACAAACGAAACTGACAACACTAAGGACGTACTCAAAGGCAACAAAACAAAAAAAAAAAAAATTGATTGTTGAGTGTGCTGAGTAAATTTCTGTTTATTTTTATTTATTTTAAAAAGGACTAAAGCCAATTTAGAGCCCCCGAAAAAATTCAATTAAAAAAGTTCTCTATTCAAGTGATTTAATTAACTGTCCATTGTGTGATTCTGTTTAATTAACTTAAATTTCGAAGCTTTCAGTATAAAATTGATTTTACATTTGGGGGTATTAAAAATAATAAAAAAAAAGAGTCGAATCATTTAAAAGCTTAAGGAAACGGAAAGTGCAGTTTTGTGCTGTGTGTTTGGTTTTTCCTCTTTTATTATTTTTTTTCTTTTTTATTTGTTTGTGTGTATTAATCCTTGTAACTCAGTTGCCTGTCTACGCTACAGCAAACGAATGAAGCTTTTTTTTTTATTTATTTATTTTTCTAAATAAACAATTTCATAAATCATTCAACAACCGCCAATGACGTATGATTAACTACACGACAGCAAAGTGTAACAGAAATAAAGTAAAGTAAAGTGAAAAAAAAAAACAGTGAGCTTTACAGCTGCTAACAGAAAAAAAAAAATTATTTATTTGTTGGTTGTGTTGTATTCTGAGAAATTTTGTTGGCAAAAACAAATTTTTGCTGGATTTCTTTTTTTTTTTTGCTTTCATATAATACTTTGTTTGCTCTGTTGGTCTTAAAATTGAAAGTATAAAAATGTATGATGAAAAGTGTTGGCTTTGAGTGTAAACGTTGTAAAAAGTGATGTAAATTATTCTTGGTGACGCAATCAAAATGTGAAATAAGAAAAAAAAAACCACACACACGAAAGTGAGTTTAAAAAAAAAAAAAAAACATTTTTTTTGTGTGCTTTTTCATCTGGTTTCTGGTTGTTATTTAAAGTAATAACAAACAACAACGACAAATATTTAATTATTTTAATTGTGTGACAATTAGTGTTGGTTTTGTTTATTAAAATAAAAAAAAAACAGATCGGGCGGCCTGTTAGAACTCCCCTGTTTTATAATTGTGACTATAAATTGATGGAAAAAAAGAATCGTTGAATTAACAATGGAACAGTGTTAAAAAGTGTATATATAAAATAAATAACCACTGCGAGCTTTAGTGTGAGCAAAAGCTTGTTTCTAAGAGAAACCTTCTATAAAGGATATACAAAAAACATTCTTCTCTTCCTCCTGCTTTTTTTTTTTCGTTTGGTTTGTTATTGTTTTTCTGTTTTCTTCGAAATTTAATTTAATTTAATTTTTCTATCCTCAATATTTTTCGCTCATAATAAAAAATAAAAAAATAAACAAAATTCGTTATAAACGTTTATACAACACGTTTACCAACCCGCTGCCGTTGTGGTGTTGCGGTATTTTTGAATTCATACTTTTTTTTCGTGTCGTTTCAAAACATTAAATATGAGGTGTTTTTGTTGATATCATTCGTCCTGTTTGTGATAAATTAGATTAAATAATAAACCAAATAGACTAACTGACTAAAAGTGTGCTTTTTTTTTTTTTTTTGGTGTTTGTGAATAAATCTTTTTTATTTAAAGACAATGACAGAAAAATTTCTGCAGTTATGTAACCGTTGACAAAATTAAAAATTCAAAAAAATTAATACAACAAAACCGCCCTGTAATGTTAATTTAAATAAAACTTGCTGTTGATTGTGCTTTAAATTATTATTGTGTGTGTGAGAGCTTGTGTATACCGTTACGTCACTGTTTTGATAAAACTAAACATTCAACACCCGCTGATGTTGCTTCAACAAAAACAAATCTTGTATTGACGAGGTTAGATGTTTTAACAAAAAACAAAAATAAAAATAAAAAAAAAACTAAACAAAAACTTATTTTCATTTCATTGGGAAAAGCTTTTTTTTCAATTCCGTCTGGACATTAGCCAAAAATTAAAAAAAAATTTGAATAATCTAAGAAGAGCAACAAGAGAAAAAAGCTAAAAATCTAAGAAGCTAAAAAGAAGAAAAAAAAAAAAAAAACAGAAAAAGAATTGAGGAAATAAACATTCGAATGGGGGCACCCAGTACAGGAGCTGAGTCCTTAGAGTGTTGTGGACGGGGTGGTGGACATCAGCAGCAACAGCAACAACAGCAGCAACAACAACAACAAAATAACGATAATCTTGAAAATAATAATATAAATCGTCGTCAACATCGACGTCAAGCTAATCGTGATTTAGCACAAGCTGCTGGTGGACCAGACATTGGTGGTGGTATACCTGGTATAATAGCACCTCCACCTGGTTTTCGTCCAGAAGATCATCACAATAATAATTTAAATTTAAATCTACAACATAATCATAATATAAATCAACAAAATTATTACAACAATAATAATAATAATAATATCAATAATAATAATCTGAATAATAATAATAATAATAATAATAATAATAATAATAATAATCTGAATAATAATAATCATCTTTATCAGAATAATCTAAATAATTTTATAAATAATAATAATAATAATAACAACGTTAATTTGAATGCAAATCATTTAAATAATAATCATTTGTATATAAATCCTGTACAAGATAATTTTGAATATTTGATAACATTTACCCAATTGGACGAAACATTAAACAACAATAATCGTACTGGTGATAGTACAATTGTTAGTACACCGGCTACGTGGAGTCGTGGTGCATCATTAGGTGCATTATCAACGGCAACGACAACAAATACCCATACAAATACATTGGGTACATTGGGTACATTAAGTGGTTGTAGTAAAAAAGGTGTTGCCGGTAGTAAAAAAGGTGATAAACAGCCAATTGAAGATAAACAATCAGCTAAAGAGATAGCAAAACAAAAGAAATTATTTCAACAACAATTAAAAAAGAAGGAGAAACAAATAAAGGAGGCTAAGGCGGCAGCTGAGGCGGCTGCAAAAAAGGAGAAAAAAGATAAACCAAAAACTGGTGGTGGTGCTGGTGCTGGTGGTGGTGGTAATCGTAATCGTGGTGCATCTGGTAGAGACGCAGAATCTGATCCACTAATGAATCGTCCAAGGAAAAAAATCTCTGATAAAAAACAAACAAAGGAACAACTGGAAAAGGAGAAACAACAATTAAAGTAAATAAACATGA
Source organism: Ptychoptera albimana (assembly GCA_961205885.1). Taxonomy (NCBI): domain Eukaryota; kingdom Metazoa; phylum Arthropoda; class Insecta; order Diptera; family Ptychopteridae; genus Ptychoptera; species Ptychoptera albimana. The sequence continues at coordinate 32,058,773 of OY540802.1, read as the reverse complement.
ATTAAGCAAAAAAAAAAAAAAAAAAAAATCGCAGCATATTTGGTCGCCTATGCCCGCCACGCAAAATTATAATTTATACTTTTTTTTATTTTTATGTTTCTTTCTCTGCAATAATTAATTAATATTAATTAAAATCAAAAGTTAATTCAAAAAAATAATAAATTGTATGGAAAAATAAAAATAGAAGCATTGCACGCACTCAGTATTTTTTTTTTCGTTCTTTTTTCCTTTTTCCTTTTTTGGTTCTTTTTTAAATTGTTGCTGCTATTGTTGTTGTTGTTATTGTTGTTACATTATTGCTGCAAAATGAACATATTTTTATAAAAACTCGTATAATTAATGCTCGTGCCTAATTAAATAATAAAAGCTTTAAAAAAATGGTACAGCAAAATGCTTAATTAATTTATTTTTGTATTTTACAGCAGAAAGATTTTGGTTCATTTAGCAACGACACAAACCATTTGATTTTTCTTGTTTTTTTATTTAAATTATTTATAAAGAAGGAAAAAAAATAAACAAAAAAACAAACCTTGACCCTTTAGACTTGTTGTCTCTTTATACCAGTTTTAAACTGTCGAACAATAAATATGAGTCACTTTATTTTTCTTTTTTTTTTTTAGTTTTTAGTTTTAATTTTAAATGCAATAAATAATTTAATAGAAAATGATTAAATCAAATAAAAGTAAAAAAAAAATAAAAGCATTAAAAATATATGCTCTGCTTTCAATGTATTTTAATTTATTTATAAAACAAAAAAAAAAAAAAATGTTTTTATTCATGTCAAACCCTTTGACGCCACAAAATATATGTTTTTATTAATTTTTATTTCATGTTTTATGATTTTCTGTTTTTTTTTTCTCTTACTCTACTTTAGTATTATTATTATTATTATTTTGCTGTTTTTATTCTTGTGGTTTTTTTATAATTATTAAAATATAACAAACAAACAAAAAAAAAAAAAAAATCACAAAAAGCACGCAAGAATATTTAATTTTAATAATAAAGAGGAGAAAAATGAAAAAAACGAAAAAGAAAAATTCTTTTCCTCGCTGTTGTTATTATTTTATTTTATTAATTTATTTGCAAAAACTATGTGATTAATAAATAATTAAATAAATTTATTTATTACAATAATTAAATAATAAAGGCAACAAGAAAAAGAGAAGAAAATTTAATTTAATTTAATTTAAAGCATTAAGCTTTATGTTGTATTGTTGAATATACACCTATTGCTGTTGTATTTTCATTATTCATTCTCAAACTCCTTTATTAATTTATAATGTAAAAAAATTATAATAATAATAATTATTATAATAAATGAATGAGTGAATAATAATAAAGAAAATTAAAAAAAATATTTAATTATACTAAAGGAGAAAATAAATAAAGCAAAGCAAAGCAAAAAAAAAAAAAAAAAAAGCACGAGAATAATTATAATTAAAAAAAAGGGAGAGAAAACAACACGCATTCACTTGGTTGTTTTTTATTTGTACTCATGCAATGCTAATTAAAAATTTTTTTTTTTGATTAAAAGAGAGAGAAGCTTTTTTATTTTGTTATTAATTTTTTAATAAAAGGTTTAAGCTTTTTATCTAGAAAAAGAAAAAGTCCAAAATCCAACCAAGTTTTGTGTATTATGACTTGTGTGGGTGTTCTGTTTATTATTATTATTAACACTATATCGACCGTTTATAACACTTTACTATCCTATCACTACACTATTGCTAATTTGATTTTTTTTTTTTTATTAACACAAAAGCTATAGAAAGCTTTTTTATATTGTTCACACACAATACATAAACAGAAAACTACATGGCTTGAAATTAATTATTTATTTAAATTACTCTAGAATTAATTATAAATGCCATCACCCAACTACCAATCACTATCACAATTATTACTACTACTACAACTACTACTACCCATTTTTTATTCGGTGATTCTAACAATTGTAAAAAAAAACGAATTAAATAATTAAAAAAAAAAAAAAACAATTTTCCATCGATTTTTTTATTTAAACCAAATTGCATGTTTTTTTTTTAATGATTAAAATTATTAAAACACAAATTCTACACACACTGGTGACACTAATAATAATTTTTGTAATTAAACTTAATTAAACGTTTGCTTATTGAGCTTATTAAGCTTTGAACATTTTTCTGTGTGTGTGTTTTTTTTTATTATTATTATTTTTTTTTAATGCTAATTATTGATGTTGTACACGTGAAGAAAATTTATTTATATAGAGGGGATGTTTATAAAAATGTATTTAAAATTATTTTTTAAGAGCTGAAACCTTTAATTAAAAAAAAAAAGAGATTCCTGAAAAGTAAGTACAAAATAATACTATTAAGGAATAATTTTTAGTTTTTGTTTGTTGGTTTTTAATTACCCATGGAATTGTTTAAAGAAAATCATTTTAACTGATTCATATTTGTGTAAATATTTTTTTTTTTTTTTTTTATATAAAAAATAAACTCTGGGTAGTTTTAAGTAGCGATTTTCGATTAAAAATCTTTTTTTTTTGTTTGTTTGTAGAAGGTATAAAAATACAAAATAGAGTAAAAAAAAAAAAAAAAAGGAAAAATCTCTTGATGTGAAGTGGGTTAATAGGATTGAGGATAAGTTGTTGTTTTTTTTTTATTTTATATTTTGTATTGTTTTAATGGTTCTTCAATAGAAAGATTAGTTTCTTATATAAAGAAAGAAAATTCTACTGTAGACATGGTTCGTGTCGTTGCTAAGCTTTTTATTATTCTTTCTTCTCAAGTGGTATTTTCTTCGTTTTTTTTTTTTTTTTGCTCCTCAATTTCTCGATTATTTAACGTAATTGATCTGTGTATTAACTTAAGAATATTTTCCTTAAATTACTTAACTTCAATTGAACGTAACTTAAGTAGTTGGTAAGTGGATTCTTGAGATAAGAATCTAATAATAATGATAGAATATTTATCTAAAGATGAAAATTTTCATCGATACCCTTTTATGTCTTGATAATCTTATAATAATTATAAAAAGAAATTTAATTAAGATGAATTAATTAAGTGATTGTCAATCATTTCGTTGGAAATAAGTAATAGTAGCAGCAGTAGCAACAATAACAACAAAAGGTGAATACAAGGTGAATGTAAAGGAAACAACCGCATTGAAGATTAACAAATTTTATTTGTTTTCCTCTCTCCGTGTATTTTCTTTTTGATGAAACACGAAATGAGAGTAAAAAAAAGCTTTCAATGTTACGTAACATCATAAAAAATAAATAAAAATGCGGTACCGCGTGTGCCGGTCGCAAAATAATAAAAAAAAAAGTAAATAAGGACGACAATGTAGCAAAAAAAAAGAAAATCTGAAAGAGAAAAACTTTCTCATTGGGAACAACAGTGTCTAAGACTCTAATACATAGGAAAATTTTTTAAATACATGTCTCGGGTGTCAAAATTGTCTTTTAATAATGAAATAAAAATTTATAGAAAAATAAAAATATATTTGAAGCGCATGTGAGATTTGTTTAAGGGGAAATTGAAGCTTTTTTTTATATAGACCATGCTTATGTTACTGTTGATGATTATGATGATGCTGCTGTTGCTAATATATCTATGAACTGGTGTCTCATCTGCTTTTATTTTTTTTTTGGCAACAAATTCAACAGAATGAAACGAAAAATGAAAATTCATCATGAGTCATGGTTTGTTACTTAACTAAATTTTGTGTCTCACCCAATTTTTTTTTTTTTTTTTTTTTCTGCAACATGGCTATCTTATGTTTTGATTGTTTTTTCCTCTTATTTTTCGTTTTAATTTAATTTTTATTGCAGCGCAACATTTATGTTTATTTATGTTGACGCATGCGTTGTATTTTTGTTTGAGCTTTTTTGTTGTTTATTTTGTCGTTGTTGTTGTTTTTTTTTTTTTTTTTGTATTTTTTTATTATTTCGGCACTAAAAAAGGATGAAAGAAACCAACCAACCGTCCAACTAGTAAAAGTTTAAGTAATAAAATCTAAACAAAAATTGTTATATAATTTCATCTTATAATTTAATTAATTATTTTATTGGGTGAGGATTTAATGTTTTATTGATGTGGATTAATTATTGGACGATTGTTTGCCCGAATTGTATCATGTTGGGGTGGTTTTATGTTGCAATCCAACAAATATTTTGGCAAAAAAGTATCTTTTTTTTTTTGATTTTCTTTTAAAATTTTCTCATCTCTTCGTTCAGTTGCTGGAAAATATATGTACAACAACAAATAAATAAATAAAATAAAAAAAAGTAGCAACAATAAATAGAGTAATTTCTGCAAAAATACACAGAATAAGGAAATAAAAATTATTTAAAAAAAAGAAAGAAAAACTTAGTCAGTTGGTAGTTCGTGTTACATTATTACGGTGAAGCAAGGAAAGCAATAAAAGCGTAGGATAGACACTTATAAATGGATTAAACGTTATTTTTTTATTATTATTTTTCATTAATTAGTTAATTAAATAATTAATCGTTTGTCGCGCGATAATATAAATAATAAATAAATATGTGTGCAAGTGGAGGCGCCATAAATGTATCTACTTGTCTGCTATGTATCTACTGTATTGCGATGCAATATTTTTTATTTTATTTTTACTTAAGTAACCACCCCCCTTCTGAAATGTAATTGTTTTATTATATTATATAAAAAAGCGTACTTGACACAGTGATCAAAAAAAAAAATTGAAATTTTCTTTTTTTAATTAAAAAGCTTAATAATTTTATGATATTAGGTCAGTGGGTTTATAGTTATTTGTTTGTCTGTTTTTTTTTTGTTTGTTCTTTTTTGGATACAATAGAATGAATTTTGGCATAATTTTGTTATGAGCCAACTCTTAACACCCCAAGCACCCATTTATTTATATATATATATATATATATATTTGTTTTATTAATTGTTTTTATTTATTAAAAATATATAGGATTGACGCTCCTTAAATTTGTCATCGAATTATTTTAATTTTTTTTTTGTATTTTGTTTTTTTTTTGTTTTATAAAACCCGAAAAGACAATAAGAAATTTTATATTATTGTTTACACTGGCGTGTGCCTGTCTTGTTTATTTATTTATTTATAATAAAATTTAGTAGAGAAAAAAAGCACAATGTTCTGTGCCACCCACTCTATTCCCACAAACTTATTTATTTTACTATAAATAACGAAATTTAATTTTTTATTTATTTATTTGTAAATTGAAATTATGTTTTGTGCTTTTATTGCATTGTTGTTGTTGTTGTTGTTTTTGTTAAAACCATAACAACGTACAGACAATGGAAAGCTTTTTCAATTTTTTCTTTTAACTGGATTATAACTAGCGTTTGAATACTTGATTATCCAAAATATTTTCTGTTTTATTGAATACAAATTATTTTGGGTTTTTTTTTCTCTGTTAAAAACTTTCTATAAAAGCACTCAAAAAATATGAATGCGATAAAAGAAAAATAAAAACAAAAGAAGGAAAAAAAAATTTCATTTGTTGTTTTTTATAATAAATATAAAATTGTAAAATGCGGTGCACTGTAAAGCTGTCCTAAACTACCAACATGGCGGCTACATATCTCATAACAAACTTTCATTGACATTACATAAAGTAACAACAAATATTTATATATATATAAATAGGAATAAATAAAGAAATAAAATAGTAAATAAATAATAATTAAAGTAAATTGAATAAATAATTAAAATTAATTAATTAATTTAAAGTTTAATAAACAAATAAAATACGCAAAATCGAAGAAAAGCTTCTTGTGTTTTATTTTCTTTTTGAAATAAATTAAAAATTGTTGTGTTTTGATTGTTTAAATAAATAACTAAATAAATAAATAAATTAACTAGCTTATCAATAATTTGATATATAATATAATAAATAATTAATTTCTGTTTGTTTTGTGATAAATTTAATTAAATTTCAGTGATAAATTTGTGTATCTTTAAAAAAAAAAAAAGAGGAGAAAAGAAAAAAAAAAAAAAAACGTAACGAAATGAAATGAGATGAAAAGTTGTGTGATTTTGTGCTTTTTTTTTTTTTTTTTCGTTAATAATTTTTCAATTCAATTTTATTTAAAAAAAAAATAATTTTCGCTTTAATTTAAGGGATTATTCTCGGTTGAAATGTTTTATTTATTTATTTTTTTTTGTTGTCTTTATTGGTAGGGAAATAATTGGTGTAGTAATTTTTTTTTACTATCCTTGAAAAATGTATAAATTCGTGAATCATGCTTTCGCCAAAAGAAGTAGAAGAAAAAAAAATTTTAAATTGATAAAAAAAAGCTCAATAAACTTCTTCTCTTCATTTTATTTTATTTTTTATCATGAAAATAGTTTAAATAAATGTGATTAGTAGTCGAGGTGTATTTGCAATAAATTTTCACCTGTAATTTTTGGCATTATATAAGTGATGGAAAAAGGAGCTTTTTAGAACGAAAAAAAAAATGAAGAAATGTGTGCTTTGAGATTTACTTTTGTTCCTCCTTATTTATTTTCTTTTTCTTCTTTACGCTTTTGTTTTTGTTGTCGTTTTTGTTTTAAATTCTGTTGGTGTTTATTGTTGTTGTTGCTGCTGCTGTTGTTGTTGTTTGTGGTGGTGGTGATGCTTTTGTTGATTTGTTTGTGTCAGTTTTTAAACCCATCAACCAACCACTAACCATCAGTATAAATAAATATATAAAAGAAGGATGAAATTCCTTTCCTTTTGTAGTAGTTTTTCTTCTTGTTATTCTCTCTTCGTTAAAATGAAACTTTCTACACTCCTAAAGCTGTCTTTAAGAATTTTTATTTAATTTTTTTAAGAATGAACCATATTCTTATTATAAAATCCTGTATCTCTCTACAATAAATTTTTATTTATTTTTATTTTTAATTAAAAATAAATTAAAATTTTTCACCTTAAATTACATAACCAAAAAAAAAAAAATGCAGAAAATAAAAATCATAATTTTACTTTTATTGAATTTGTCCTTAGAAGGAAAGTTTTTTGCTGTGAAAAATAACAAAAAAACAGCGTAAAAGTTTTCTTTTATTAAAAAAAAAAAAAAAAAACAACAACACACAAAAAGTTACTTTTATTGATTTTTTTTTCCACATAAAAGAAAGGAAAAAAAAAAAACTTTGCAAAAAAATTAAAATTATTTTTTGTTTTTTTTTTTTTTTATTAAAATCATTAAAAGTTTATAAAACTAATACGAAAATCACTGTGTTGTTTGAGCTTTTTTTTTTTTTTTAATTAAAGGAATTAAATTTTATTTTACTTCTAGAATTTTGCAAGTACATACGATATTGGGGCCAAGTTTGTTATTTGTTTGTTGTTTTGTTGTCAGCCTCATTTTTTCCACCTTATACAGAAAAAAAAAAAAAAAACAACCAAACAAACTTGACTTTATAAATACATTTTCATTACCTAATCACAAGTGTAGGTGATATAATAAATATGCAAAAAATTCTTCTATTTTTTTGTTTATGCTACTTTGATACACTTTAAAGTGACTCAAGGTTGTTTATGTTTTGTACTTTTTGTGCTTTTTTTTAATAATTATTTGTTTATTTTCTGCATAATAAAAGTGCAACCCATGTGTTATACATTAATTACCATGTTCAGGGTGGTTTAAAATGCGAATTTTTTTTTTTTTTTGTAATACACCCAATTTTAGCAATTCACGTGACTTGTACATTGCTGATTGTGTCCTCGATTGCGGTTGTTATATTCACTAATTCCTTTTTTGTTGTGCAAAAAAAAATTCTTTTGTATAATGAAATGCAATTTGTGTTTGAGTTTTTGGAATAGTTAGTTTTATGAAATGTGCAAACTGCATGGATGCCCGTCCACCTTTTTTTTTACTTTCTTGAATGTTTAATCGTTGTTGTTGTTACTTTTTGCAACTGTTATTACAAGGACGTTTGATACTTTAGCTGTTGTTGTTTATGCTGTTTATGATATTTATATACGACTTTAACAAATATTCACGAGCTCAGTTTATTATTATTATTATTATTATCTACTTGTTTGATAATTTATTATAAGTGTTGACCAGTCAAGGCTTTATAATATTAAATTCGTTTTGGCTTTTTTCATTGGAATTTTATTTAGTTTTATTCCTCTGCACTTGCAAAATTTTAATTCAATTTGTTTACTGTTATTCTGTGTGTGTTTTTTTGAAGGTTTTTTTAATTTTTCTTTGATTATGTCAACGAAAATTATTTATTTATTTTTAATTATTAATAAAAAAAAAACAATTCCGTTTTCCTTAAATAATTTATTTGTTGTTCCCCTGTTCAGTTGTTTGTTCTTCCTTGCAAAAACAAGTACACAGAGTAGTTAAGAAAAACTTTTTATTTAATACTAGTGTCATCTATTTTTTAACGGATGAAACTATTACCATAGCTACTATATAATTCATACGGACGGTGATGTTGTGACTAAAATTTGTGCAAAAAAAAAAAAAATAAATTTTTTTTTTCATTATTATTTTAATTCTGCAAAAACTTTTGTTTTGGTTTTTTTTTTTTGTTATTGTTTTGCTCGGTCAGCATTTCTTTAAATTAAAAATAAAAAGAAAATAATTTTCCTTGGTTAGTTATTTGTCTTTATTGCGGTTTTTCTTATTGTTTTTAGTTTTTCACTACTTTTAGCTGCTGTGGTGTGTTAATTATGGTTTTGTTAGCAATGGGATATTGATTGATAAATAAATTTATATTTATAGTAACAAAAAAAAAAAAAGAAAAGCTTTTAGCATAATTAAAAGTGATTTGTTGATTTTTTTTTTTTTTTTTTTTTTGGTTTTGATTTTTGTATTGAATTGAAGAATCAAAATCACGATTTAGCGATTGCTGAGGAGTTTTTTTTTTTTCTGCTTTATATTTTGTGTTATGCGAGGGTAAACATGGGTAATTTTTTTTTTTTTGTAAATTTTGAAAAATATAAAAAAGAAAATAGAAAAACTACCGATATTCCTATATATTAATAGAATAATAATTTCATATTGTTTGATCGATGAATAGTTTTTGATTTGTTTCTACATTATTGCGACAAAGTAATGTTTTTGTGTCTTGAGTTATTTTCACCTCCTGTTTTTTTGTTTATCACAATTATAGACAAATAATTGGATTAATTCAATGCAGTTTTTTTGTATTCTCCGTATTCTTACTTTGACTCATATGCGGATAAAAAAACAATTTTTTCCCACTCTCCCTACCCTCACACCTACTTAGTGAAGCATTAAAGAACGCATAAAAGACATTAAAATAAAATCATGACCTCATCGTTTATGCGATAAATACAAATAAAAATTCTTCGTTTGGTCCTTATTTCTCCGTTTTTTTTCTTTTTTGTTTGTAGTTTTTGGTCGCTTGTCAAGAAATGCTATAAAAATGTTGAATGCGTACAAAGAAAACATTTTTTTAATAATGTATCTGCATATACTGGCTCTGTGTCTCCCTTTATTTTCCATGTAAATGCTTTGTATCATAAATATTATTCTGGATTTTAATTCTGAAGTTTCCTCTCTTGTTGTTTAAAAAAAAAAAATACATATTTTTCTTGCATAGAAATAAATGTTTTCTTCGTCTCATTTTCCATGTTCCTTTTTTTTTTTTTGTAATCAAAATATGCAAAGAAAAAGAAAAAAAAAACAATTCTTTGGTCAAGAATAAAGAAGAAGAATTTTATTTTATGCTGAGAACACATAAAAAAAAAAGCAAGAAAGAAAGAAAATGAAAAATTTAGTCTAAATAATAATTACAGAAAATGGGGGAAAGCAAAAAGCTTTGAGAAGCTTAAAAAAAATATTAATTTTTCCGTTTTTTTTTTTTTTCATTGTCTTGTAGCGAATTTGATTTAATTTACAGATGGAATTTTTTGATAAATTGATTAATAATTATCCTATTTTTGTATATAGATCCTTCTCTATTTACTTTGGGTTTTTATGGATCCAAAGACCCTATTCACAATTGTTTTCATTACTGTGTCTGATTGTTTCTATACGCTGCCACTGCTTCTATGCAATGGGTCAACATGAAATTTATTAATATGTAACGGTTTGTGTCTTGGATAAAAAAAAAAAAAATGTTTTGTTTATTGCGCTGCCCTATCTTTACCAATTTTTGCGCTGTATTTCTCATGTATTTTATTTATTTATGTCAATTTACATTACTTATTCTGTCGAAATAGTTTATTTATAATATGCCTTGTTTATTGTTTATAATTGTGTTTTTTATAATACAATAAAATAAATTTAACCCTTCTTCTATATTATCGGTTTCAATGGTGAAAAATAACTAACATTTTCGGTGATTTTTTTTTTTTTATATCCTGTCAACATTATTAATTAGTTATGGATTTATGTGTGTTTATTAATTAATTTCATTTAATTTAATTTAATTTGAAATTTATTTTAATTTGAAATTTATTTATTTATCGTTTTAATTGTGTGTTCACTTCAAATTTTAATTGTGGATTTAATTCATTGGAATTTTTTTGCTTTTTTACTTACACAATTACGATTAAGATTACATAACTTTACTAATTATTATTTTATAATTATGTAATTAATATGGATATTATGAATTATGATCTATCTATCTATCGATCTAAATATATATCTATCTATCTATCTATCTATTTATCTACCTACTACACTGTCTACATGATTTTTTCATTCATTTTTATTTAAGAGATGCAGCCTAGGTTAACTTTCTTTTTCTCTTTAGTTTTCTTTTTGTTTATTTATTTGTTTATAAACTATTATTATAATTATTAGTTTAATCTTAAAATAAATTTATAAAATAAAAATCTAAAATAGCAACAGTAGCAGCAGTAGCTACGGTAGCAAAAAAAAAAAAAAAGAAACATTTCTTCACTCCTGAATGTCTCTTCTTTAATTATTAACATATTTGAGTCATCGGTAGTTTAATAATGATTAAATGATTAAAAAACCTGAATAAACCAAAAAAAAAAAAATTAATAAATAAATAAAACACACATGACTTAAAGAATTTAATTAATTAATTAATTTTTTTTTTTTTTTATTTTATTTTTGTGTGTTTTCAACACTGAAATATTCTGTTTTGGGTTTTCTTTCGTGTATTTCAAAAAACAACGATGACGATAGCAGATGTCAAATAGTTTTTTTTTTTTTTTTATAAACACAGACATTGACTCATAATATTTATTATAAATAATTAAAGAAAAATCATCATCTGTGGGCTAAGTTTAATCTGGTTTTTACTTTGTTTTTATTTTGGTTGATTAATGCCTCCTCCGCTCAGAATCTCTCTGTTTATAAATCAATTTTTTTATTATTTTTTTTTTTTTTTTGTTAATTAATTACTATTAATAGTTGATATTTTATTGTTAATTTATTTGATTTTAAGATATTTAACGATTGATTGATTTTTTTTTCTTTCATATATAGAAATGAAACGTGTTTCAAAACATGTTTCAATTATGTTTTTTATTTTTTCGTTTCATATTTATTGTCGCTTAAGGTACTTTAAGTCGGTTAAGTCGACCTAGAGATTTTTTTTTTGTTCTTGTTTGTTGTTTCTTCTTATTCTTTAACATTCGTTGATTGATTATGACGAGCCTGCAGAAAATATTTTTTTTTTAGTCTGAAACCGATGTAACGTAAATTGAGAAAATTATTTTTGATCATCGTTGGTTTGTTTGTCTGGTTTGTTTGACTGTCTTACGAAAAAAAAAATATTTTTATTTTTAATTTTGTGTGAAATTAAGTAAAAATAAATAATTTTTTTTTGATTTTTTTCTTTTTATTGTTGCTGTTGCTGCTGTAGTTTTTTCACAGTGAAAAACCACTTTGTGTTTCGCATTTTCTTTTTCTTTATTTTTTTGTTATTCTATCGAAAAGAAATTTTTTGTATTTTTTTTTTATTATTAACTTGGCTCTGCGATTAGTTTTATTTTAGCAATTTGTGTGTTAAGTGTTGTGCGGATCGTTTAAGAGAATAAAAAAAAATAAAAATTTCTCGTATTGAAAAATCGTTTTGTTTGTGATTTTTTTTTTGGATTATTTTGATTACTAGAAATTATTAATTAATGACTGTGCAATGGATTAACGGCAAAGGAAAATTATTATAAATGAGGAGAAAACGTAGAAAAAAATTAATTAAGCGTTTTTGGGTGGTTTAACGTAATGTTTAATCAACTGAAACTTGTGACGCAATCATTTCATTTCGTTTCGTTTCGTTTAGTTTTTTCTTTTTGTTTTTTAAATGAATAAAAATTAAACAAACAAATTTTTATTACATAAATTAACTCAATAGATGTAACTTTGGATAATAAATAAATTTATTTTTGTATAAAAAAAAAAAAACTTTTTAAAGTGATAATAAGAAAAGAAAAGAAAAGTTTTAAAGTTAGACAGAAAAATGAAGGAGAAATTCGGTTAACATAACTTTGTGTGTTGTGATGTGTTTTGGTTCAGTTTTTCGATTTTTTTTTTATTGTACATAAAAATAATAAGAACTAAGAAACACAAAGTGTATATGTGGGTGGGTCATAGAAACTAATAAAAATAATAATAATAATTAAAGGAGAAGACAATAGTTTTTTTGTGCGTTGCAATTAAAATTAATAAAACCGAAGCAAAAATGTTTATGAAAGCAACAGCAAATAGTTATTGTTGCAGACGAGTAAAAACAGATAGCGTAAACAATAACAGAAAATTATGTCATAACAATTAATTAATTTTTTTTATTTTTAAAAGAAAAAATAAAAAAACAATTTCCATCTCTCTTTAAATTTTTTTTTTTTTTCTATTTTTTATCGCTATTTTGATTTATCTATTTTGTGTGTTGAAATAAAGAAAAGAAACAAAAAAAAAATTGACACCCAACAAGCAACAATAACGCCAAGCATCACAACCAAACAACCAACCAACCAACCACCCACAAAACACAAAGATGAAACGAAAAAGATTTTTTAATTTTTTAATTAATTTATGTAAAATTAATCAACGCCGCCCCGCCCTGCCGCCTTATTATTAATGAATAAAAACAGAAAAAAAAAAATTAATTTTCTTTGTTATATTTTCTTCTATAACAATCACCTGTTAATTTTTTTTTTTTTCTACACCCATTTTTAATGCAATTAATTTAAAATGTAACGAAAAATTCCAACAAATCACCAAGTTGTTTTTGTAAATTAATTAATTAAGTGAATAAAACAAAAAAAAAAAAAAAACTTTTAATTAAGAATAGAAAATTTAAGAGAGAGAGAGAGAGAGAGAGAGAGAGATAAAAAAAAAATATTTTTTTTTTTAAATAAGAATCAACGAACGAGAAAAAAAAAATCTTATTTTTAACGTAAAAACTTCCTGCCTCAGATTACCGCCCGTTTAATTAATTAATTAAACAAAAAAAAAAATGCTTAAAAACCAAAGATTTATTTAAATTTTAATTAATTTAATTATTTATTTTACACGTGTTATATTTAATTAAATTAACAAACAAAAAAAAAAGAAATACCAAAGAAAGAAAAAAATAATATGCTAAATTTAACTAGAAAGGAGCCGTCTATAATTAATTAAATAAATAATTAATTAATTTTATTTTGTTGTTGTTGTTGTTTTTTTTTTTTTTTTTTTTTTTTTTTAAATAATTTAACTGTGATCTTAATTAATTAAGTTTAATACAAATAAACAAAAAAAAAATTATTTAAGTAGAAATAAAATAAAAATGTTCAAATTAAGCTTAATCAATGTGCTACGTCCGTGTGTTGTGTATTTTATATAATTTTATTTCTTCCAAACAAATAATTAATTAGTTAAAAAAAAAAATAAAAAATAAAAATATAATTAACGAATCAATGTGACAATAAATTCCTTCCTTAAAAAAATTAATTTATTTTCTTTTCCATCAAAAAAAAAAAAAAAAAAAAAGGAAAAGAAAAAAAAATGCTTTAACTTAACAAAATGAGCTAATTTAATTAACGTTCTACATAGTTTTTAATTAATTAATGTTACAATAATAAAATAAAATAAATAATTATAAGTAAATAAAAAGTATTGTGTTGTACAAAATATTATTAATTATTATGGATTCAACAACATAACGTGTATACGTTACGTTTGAGACTAAGAAACGAGAGAAAAAGTAAAAAAAAAAAAAAAACGTTAATAATGCAGATGATATTAGTTGGTGCTGGAGGGTAAGTTAATTATAAATACAAAAAAAAAAGAAAATAAATATATATATATATTATTAATATAGATTATCATATCTCTCTGTTATATTGTTATATAATTAAGTATGTTAAGTAATTTACTTATTACTACTTAGTAACGTAAACATTTTGTCGCATAACTTCTTTTTTTTTTTTTTAGCGCATTTTCTTTTATCGCAAAACGTTAAAATTTTGTTGTTTAACAACCACCACATTCGTTTAGATTTTCTTTATATGTGTTTAAGGATATGAAATGAATTAATGTTTTTTTATTTATCATCTTATTGTGTAGTGAAATCTGTTTATTTAAAAATGCATTTAAGTCACATTAAAATGAAAATTAGAATTGGGTAGTATCCGGTTGTTTTATTTATTTTATTTTCTATGTAGTTGTTGTTCTTGTTGTTATAAGAATACATGTTTTAATGGAAATTTGTTACGTTTAAAGGGTAGTAAAATGTTTAATTTTCTTCTTTTTTTTTTTGAATTTATTTTTTATTTTATCATTGCCAAAATGTTTCTAAAAATTCAACAAACATACTTTGCTGTTGTTAATTAACTTTGTTATAGCAGAAAAAAAAAACGAACACAATTTTAATTTATTCATCTACTTTCCGTTGTAAGCGTTGCAAAAGAAATAGAAATATGTTAACAAATGGGGGGAAAGACAATTTTTATTAATTAATTTTATTGAAATAATATTTAAAATAAAAAAAAATTGTGGTTTTTCTGGTTTTTTATAATTTAAAGTATTTAATAAAAAAATTGTACAAAATGTTTTGGTCACGATGGCACAAAATGATACGAAATGATAAAAACATAATTGTAGTAGCAGTAGCTACAGTAGCAACAGTAGCAGTAGCAGCAAAAAACACTTGCGCGCTTTTTTTTTATTTATTAAAAATAATTAAGCTTAAAAAAAAATATTCTTATGATTATGGGGTGGTTTTTATCGATACACAACAATTATAATAATAAATTTTTTATTTTATTTTATTTTAAAAACCAAACACAACTATCACAAATTATTACCACACTCTATATTTACCTCAGCTGGCCAGTAACACCAGCTAACCAGTAAACGTAAAAAATTCCCAAAAGGTTTGTTGTTTTCTATGTTTCCGTTGTTGTTGTTTGCGTTGCTGGTATATTGCTGATGTTGCCGGTTTATTATTATTATTTTTTTTTTAATATTTTCAATGTGTTACGGAAGCACAACACGGCATAACGACGACGACAACGGTGGCGGTGGCGGCGGCAGCGGCGACGGCGCACCACAAAAATAAACTATTTTCATTTTTTTAAGTTAAAATTCCAAAATCATTCAACATTTATTATTATTATTATTATTATTATGGTTGTTGCTGCTGTTGCTGATAATTATTTTTCTTTTTTTTATTTAACTTTTACGCGGTCGTATAGGTACCTACAGCTGTCGAATTTTCTCTATTCGTTTTTTTTTTTTTGTTAATTTTGTGTCATTTGTTGTGTTTAAATAATAATTTTTTATTTATTTTATTTTTGTTTTTTAATCGTAAAAATAAATATAAAAAAAAAAAATTAGAATGAGAATTATGGGTATGTGGTGTAGAAAAACATATATTATGGGTGAGGGTAGCTGGTTGTCCTGCGTGTCAATAATACAAAAATAAAGCTTTACCACTCTCTGGTCAATTTTGTGTATGAATGTCGTCACATTAAAAACATTTCTTTTTTTTTTTTTTTTTATTTAAATATAGAAAAGTAACAAAAGCATAATATTGAAAAAAAAAAAAAAACAAAAAAATTAAAAAAATAAAAAACGAAGGAAAATTCACCACCATCTCAACCAAGTATAAACGAATGAAATGCTGATGCGGCGACTCAGCTGTTTTTCCCATAAAACCAATACAAAGTTAAAAATATTTTTTTTTTATTTTATTTTATATTTCGACTAAGTTAGTTAGTTAGTTTTGTTAATAATTTAGCTTCTTTTTTCGTTATTATAATGACAGAATAAAAAATAAAAAATTTTATAATCAAAACGATACAACGGCGTCGTACAGCAGTAGCAGTAGCACCAGTAGTAGCGCAACGCTGCTATATCAGCTACTCAAATATCTGTTATTAGATTCTTATAACACAAAAACACTGTATTCTACCTATAATTTTGGTATAAAAAGCTTAAAAAATTTATTTTTTTTATTATATATATGTGTGTGTAGTTTTTTTATTATTTTTTTTGTTTTAAAATTTGTTGTTTTTTTGCCCTTTAAGAACAAAAAAAAAATAATAATAATAAAAACTATCGTAGTGCTATCGTGTTTTGTGTTATTGATACTACTGGGTGGTATTACTATTGCTGTAGTGCTCTGCTAACAAATAATAACTGGTATACATACTCTTTTACTGTTTGTTTGTTGTTCTTATTATAGTGTATAGGTTGTTAAACAATCAACGACCAAATATGAATCGGCGGGACAGTCGTATGTTGAACCACAAACAGCAATGGTCGACGTTTGTTGTCGGTCTTTGGAATTAATAAAAAAAATAAAAAAATTAAATTTTTTTCTTTTCATTTCTTTTAATTTAAAACGAATATTATCAACAAATTTTTTTTTGTACGTGTGTGTTGATTTTATTGGTTCTTAGTGGGGTATTTTTTTTTTTTTTTTTTTTTTTCTAGCTAATTTAATTTTTTCGGTGTTTTTTTCTTATAGTTTTCTTTTTTTTTGTGTTTTATGTGTGCGGTAAAATCATTATTGTGATAAAATAATTAAGGAAAAATTATGTAAAAGTGTTTATAGTGCTAATAGTTTTAAGAAAAAAAATTATTTTTATTTAATTTTATCTCAAAAAATGGTAAATTTTCCCTTGATTGAGTGATTTGTGTGTGTTTTGTTTTGTTTTGTGCCTAAGAAAAGTGTTTTTTCGCTTTATTTATTTATTTATAATTTGTTTAAACTAAACTAAAGGATAAACGGCGACCCTAAATTATTTTTTTTTTTCGTATTTCTATTGCTAAAGCTTTCTTCGTTTAATTTTTTGTTATTTTCGGTTTTAATAAAAATTTCAAAACGGATACGCGTTGATTTATTATGTTTTACTGGAAAAGAAATTGTTAAAAAAAAATAAAAATTGAAGACAACAACAACAATGCAAAAAGCTCAATTATTAAGTTCATCTGCATTGCACTAAAGCTTGTAAAAAAAAAAAATACAAACAAATATACAAGACATGTAACGTTGTATTGCCTAAAACAAAAAAAAAAAAGAAGTTTTCTTTTTTCTTTATTAAATTTTTTCATTCAAAAAAAGGATAAAAAAAAAAAAATGTTGTCATTTCTGAATGGATAACTAAAATGCAAGTTAAATGCGATGCAATGCGATTTGGAACTCACAGTGTAAGAGAGCTCTGATAGATAATATATAAAGGGAAAAAAAAATTCTCATTTTATTTTTCACTAGTTGTAGTCACTGTGGAGTCAATTTTCTTTTCGAAACTATCTGTATTAAAGTGCAATTAATTTTTTTTCTGTTGTTGTTGTTGTAGTTGTGTGTGTATATGTGTGTGTCTCTTCTGTTCAGTCAGCTGCTGTTCGTCATTTACGACATAAGTTATAAAAATGAGCTTTTCATGTTTGTGTGTATTTGTGTCGTGTTATTCACGTCAATAATGTTTGTGTGTGCGTTAGAGATATATAATTTTTTTGAGCTTTTCTATTAAAACTTCCGGTGCATAAATCTATCTTTCATAGTTTAATTAAAATTTTTTTTTTTTTTTAGTTTTACTTTTTGATTTTTATTAAAAACGGATTTTCATGGAATTTTCATAGGGTTTTTTAATGCAATAAATTATGTTTGTTCATTGCAGCAGCTATTCTATCACTACCACTATTTCAAATAATTCTACTAGTACACTATTGTGTATGTTTACTGTTTTTATATACATTAAATATATATTTCAAGTATACTTTGATTAATTAAATACTTAATCAACATTATGATAAATTGTTTCAAAAGCTTCTATAACTTCTGTTTGTTGTTTCCTATTGTTACTTCTACTAGTTTTGTGATTATGAAAATATATTTCATCAACAAAAAAAAAACAGTTAATTCTTTATTTTATCACAACTAATTAAATATTTAACTTTTATTCAATTAAATTTTTAAATAATTAAAAAACAACAAAAAAAAAATCTTTTTTTTTTATTTTGGAGAAATGTTAACCAGGCATCTCCACTTGCTGTTTTATTATTCTATGTGACCTAGCATTTGTAGGAAATTTATTTAATTTGTCTAAATTCATTAAATAAATTTTACTTTACACACACACACAACAATAACATCAACAACAACACACTGTGTATTGTTATTAAACGAGATGAAAGGAATGGAAAAAGTAAAGAAAAAACAAAGTTTTTTTTAGAGGAAACAAAGTGAATTAATTAAACTTTTTTTTTATTAATTTATCAAATTAAAAATTTGAATACAATTGAGAAGTTAATTAATTTTTTTTTTAATAATTAACGTTAAGCTGCTGCTACAACATTAAATCGCATTTGTTTCGAATGACGTATGTTGGTTACATAGTTTGTTGCCCAAACTATTTTATTAATTTTTATTTTTTATTCTACCTCTACCTACTACACTGTGCTTTTTTTTTAAAACATTTTTTTACTTTCCGCTTCTTTAAGCTTTATTCAGAAATAAAAAGAAAAAAAAAATTTAAATAAAATTTACTAAAAGCATACAGCTGTGCAAACAACAGGAGAGAAACAGGAAAAATAAATTTCTATCCGTTAAACGTTTTTAATCATTTTTTTTTCTTGCCGGCTCTCCACTGTGCACTTTTTGAACAACTTTTATATAACGTAAACGCTAAGGAAATGTTTTAAAAATAAATTCTTTTTTTTAATTTAAACATTTACACACTCGAAATGGTGCTTTTACAGTAGGGCAAAAATGCTACAAAACGTTAAAATAAAATTAAAAAAAAAATCAATTAATCGTTGTATGCGTGTTGGCGGTGGTTTTTGTGTATTTTTATTACATAACTATGAAGAAACATTAAAAAATATAGAGTAGAAAACAAAAAAAAAAAAAAAAACAGTCAAATATAATTTATAAATTATAAATAAAGCTTTAAGCTCGATAATAAATGTATAAAAAAAACACAATGAGGCGAGCGTAGCTAAATAACTTTTCTGTGTTTTTCTTTTTTATTAAATTTATTTTTATGTTGACTCTGAAAAGAAAAAAGAGAAGAAAAAAAACGAAAAAAAAAAAACAGTAAACAAAACGAAGTTATGATTCTAATAATAATATTAAAAAATAAATAAATTCATCAGAAAAGTAGAAAAGTAAAACAGTGGAAGCTTTAAAGCATGAAAGTTGAATACAAATGTAACTGGGAAACTAAATTGAGAATGAAACGAATTGTGAAAATTAAACTTTGATGAGAAATTTTTGTTGATTTCTGTTCTTCTCTTTTATTTTCTTTAAATCTAATAACAGTTACTGAATAATAATAATAATTCAAAAACGAAAAGCTCAAATACGAATTAATTAATCGTGATTATAACATAAGAAAGACACAGACAGTGAAAAACCTGCAACTACTGATAAAACGAAACGCAACGCATAAGAAAAAATTCGTTGTAATTCCAGTGATTTTAATAAAACCGAATGAAAAAACAACATTCTTTTTCCCGAGAAAGCTTTTGCAAAAAATACGCCAATAATTAAAAAAAAAAAAAATTAGATTCATTAGAAAAATCCATGGAAAAGTAGCCGTGATATAATTAACCGTGAATGCAATTTAAAAAAATGAAATACATACATATATTACAAAAATGTGTTTAAAGCTTAATAAAATTATTTAAATAATTTAAAATAAGCGAAAAAAAGCTTGTGAAATAAAATATTCACGAAACGGAAATCAAGGCTGTTGTTTCTACTGTTTTTCTAATTGAATTTTTTCGTTTTTTCATTTTTGTTTGTTTGTGTCCTTTAAAATAAAATTTATTAATTAAAAAAACAAAGCATAAAAGCTCTCTCATGAATAAAAATTTACCATGAACTTATGTTTTATGAAAAGGGAAAATTTAATAAAGGAAAAACCAAAAGTGTGATATTTGTTGAAAATGATATGGTGATAATAAAATAAAATAAAAGGATTGGAAATTATCCTTATTATTCACCTTTAATTAATTAATATAATTAATTTAATTAACATTACGTTATGTTAAGTTATTATTGTTAATATTGTTATTAAGTTACGTTAAAAGCTTGCTATGGATAAAATGGCTACAACACAAGTGTTTAATTTATATGGTTGTGATTGTATCTCGTTATATTATTTAAATAAAAATTATTATCAAGTAATGATTAGATGATTTAATTAAAGAATAAAAATATAATTAATTAATTAAAAAGCAAAAAAAAACTTTAAGCACAAAAGATACACAGATAGAGAGAGAGAGAGAGAGAGAGAGAGAGAGAGAGAGAGTGAACAGAAAGAAATTTTTCTTCGTTAATTATTTTGTTAATTAAAAAAAAAATGGCTGCTGTTGCCGGCTTATATGGTCTTGGTGATGATTCACGACAATATCGCCGTAAACAACAATCACAACATCAGCATCAACTGCAAATGAATCAACAGTATGAGAAACCAACACCCGATGGATTAAGTGAACCGTAAGAGAAAATTTTCCTTTTTCTTTTTTTTTTTTTTTTTTTTTTTTTTATTTTAATTCACAAAAACGATGGCAAAAGAAATTACTTTTGCTTGTTGAAGGTATTTTTGCGAGGGAGGTTTTTTTCTTTTCTACCAAAAATGCACTTTTTTTCAGCATTTCGGCTATAAAGAAAAAGCTGAAGCATTTTTTTTTTGTATAAACTTAAATCGATAGAATATTTTTGTTTTCGTAGGTGGGGTTAGTTTTAAGCTATCAGCAGATTAATAACTTGTCTTGTGACATGAATACATTGAAACGTTGTGTGTTGTCCACTGAATTGCATAGAGAATTTTATTTTTTTTTCTTTTCTACGTAATTTTACAGCTGAATGAGTATTTTATGTTAAGGAGATGTATTTACGTGTCGTCTTGATGTTTTTTTTTTTTCTTTCTGTTAAAATTTCCATTTGATACGATAAGCTTTTGATATTATAGTTGATGGAAAGAAAATTGATGATGCATAGTAAGTTTTACCACCAGCATTATCATCATCAGTAGTAACATCAGCAACAACAACAAGAACAACATTTATTTACTTGAATCTATCGAATGTTGATGAGTAGACAGTTGTGTTATTAATTAGTTTCAACGTAACACACGTACATCTCTGTAATATTATGGCAAAATATGCTTAATTTACATATTATGTCCTCGTTTTTTAAATGTTTAATAAAAAAAAAAAAAAAGGATAAACACTGCCTTGTCCGGTGATTTTTGTTTTTTCTCTCCTAATTTTTTTTTTGTGTCCCATAGATAATAATAATTTCTCATTAAATTCCTTGGTTATTCTTACTAAGTAGCAGATAAATAAATTTTTTATTATTTAAAAAGCTTTCAAAAAAAATTTTTAACTCCAATGTGCTTACTGAAGCTTAACGCATATTTTATCCTAAGAAAATATATAAATTATGAAGAAATGCTTGCTCTACTATCCTTTAACATTTTTTTTTTATTATTATTATTTTTTTTTGTTTCATCCTTGTGCTTTTCTATTTAATTTAATTAGTTCCTTGAATATATTATTTTAAGGTAAAAAAATTATAAAATTATTTATCTACCTCTGTTTTCTGGGGTTTTCTATTCCGTCTTCTTCTTTTTCTTCTGCTTTTTTGTTAAAAATTTTTCAACATTTAGTTTCAACAGCTTTGCTGATGATGATGATGATTTTCTTCTTGAGTTTTTACTGCTTTTTTACATTAAGTTAATTTTTATTTATTTTTTTATATATATAATTAAAAGCTCTGCTTAAGGTGTATAAAGAGTTTTCTGTTTGTGCTTTAAGGAAATTAAAAGATTTTTTTTTTTGTAGTAGTAGAAAATAAAACGCGAAATTTGTCTGAAATAAAATTTTTTAGCTTTTGCTTCTTGGTTGTTTGGTGAATTTTTTTTTTTTTTTTTTTTTTTGATGGGATTTGGAATGGGTGAATTATTATTTTATTTGTGTATTCGTTTTGAAATAGTTTGCCTAGTTAAGCTTTTAGCTTTATACGATGGCAAACAAGACACAGAATACATTGAAATTGGTTTTATTTTTGATACTGACGATTTTTCATTGCTTTACTTTGCTTCGTTTCGTTTCTTTCATTTCTTGATTATTTATTTGTTTGTTTGGAATTTTTTTTTATTTATTTTTTTATTATTTCATTCTCTCTCTCGTGCTTTTTCCTGTATTTTTATTTTTTGTTCTCATTTGTATTTAATTCGTTGATTTATTTTTATTGATAGTTTTTTTTTCTGGTTGTTTGTTTGCTATTTTTACATTTAATGAAACTTTTTTGAAACAATAAACCGTATACAGAAGAGTAAAGGTGCTTCTTGGTTTGTTTTTTTTATTCAATAAAACAAAAAATATTTGTTGAAACTTTTAAAAGTTTTATTGGTTTGAGTTTTTTTTTTTTTTTCATCATTTTCTGCTGTCTTGTTGTCGGTCTTGCACTGCATGCAATCATGGTGGAGTTTTTGTTGTTTTTTTTTTGCTGCTACTGCTGTTTTATTATGTTTAAAGGAAGTAAAAGCTTAAAAATGTTGTGACATAAATTATTGTTCTGTTTTGGCAGAAATTTTTGATTTTTCAAAATTTAGGTTATATTTCGGGGTAGTACGGGGCTAATAGATTTTTGGGTGCAAAAACAAAAACGATTTTTTTTTTTGATTTTTCGATTAGAAATTGTAGCTATTGGAGGAAGAGAAGGAGTAGGTAGGCAGGCAATCCGATAATAATATAATTCGACTATGTAAATAAATGATGCGACACACAGTAGAAAGATTTTTACTTGTTTTTTGTTGCTACAAATTTCTTGTACTGATTTTGCAGATGATATGGCGCCGCCACATAGCCATAATACTCTACAAGCTGACTTAACTTTATGACCAAAGAAATTTTTTTGTTGCTTTCTTTTATGTGACTCAATGGTTTGAGTAACTGGAAAACAAAAATCAAGTTAAAAGAGAGAGAGAATGGAATTAAGGGAAAAAAAAAATCAAGTAACACAAAACGCACAAATTAAAATTTACGTTTGTCGCCAGCTAGACGCGCGCGTTTTTTTTTTTTTCGGTTTTAAGATTTTTTTCTTTTTTTATTGCATTTTTCCTTCTTCTTTGTTTTCTATATTGGTGTAAAAACGGAAAAAATTCTTTTATAATAATATTAATAATAATAATAATAAACTTCGTGTTTGAAAAAAAAAAAGAAGAAAATCACGAGAAAATGTTGTGAACCGAGGAAAAGACCACCGCTGCCGCCGCCCCAGTAAAAATAAATGGGTGTGAAAAAACTATTTTGTGTGAGTTTCGTCGTTTCTTTTTTAAAAAAATTTTCTAAGCTTCTTCTTATTTGCTTATTTTGTTTGTGGTTAAAACAAAAAAAAAAAAAAAATTATTGGGTGAACGATTGGTGCTGGTGATGGCGGTGGTTTCCTTGTAAAATAACTCGACGAAAAAGCTTTTAACACCCATTTTATATTTTCTTGTTAATTTAGTGGACGCCACTGGTTATTGTTTAGTCGATTTAATTTCGGTATTTTATTTTTTTTTTTTGGTATTTTTTTCGGTTTTTTAATTTTCTCTGTTCCTTCTTTAGTTTTTGTCTTAAACACAGAGGAAAAAAATTATTCATATAAACAGCTACAACGAAAAACAAATAAATGTTTTAGGCCAACAGAAAAAAGCACAACCACAACAACAATAACAACAGTGTATTAAAGGCGGTAAATGATTATTATCAACAAAAAAAAAAAAAAAATAATAAAAAAAATAGTAATGAAAGGCGAAAGAAAAAAAAAAAAAAACCAACCCCAATGCTTGATCAGTTAAACCACTTTAACGAACGCACAAAATCAAAAGCAAAGCTAAACCAAAGCAAAACACAATAACAAAGTAAAAAAAAAAAAAAAACGAAAAAAAGAAAAGCACATCTCATTCCCCCTGCTTTTTCATTGCTTTTGTACAATTCTTTGTCGTTTTTTATTATTTTAACGCATTGTTGCGCATTGATTTGTATAATAGAAAAACACAAAATAAAAAAAATTAAATCAAATCAAAAATCATGACCAGCACACACATACACACACACACACAAAACACAATACACGATTATAGAAAAGAAAAGAAAAAAAAAAATGTTTAGTGTGGCGAAGAGACAGTTTGTCGGAATTTATTTTAATGGTCTAATATGCTTTGAATAAGCATCCAACAAACATATAAATAATTTTTTAATTTCTATCATTCTTGCTGCTGATGTTACTGTTGTTGTTACTAAATCATTTGGGATGGTTTTTGGCAGAAAAAACTATCATGGATACATAGAGAGAAATAATAATAATAAAAAAATAAGACGCATCAATAGAGGTCTTAGTCATGATATACAGCAGCAGCAGAAGCAGCAAGCAAATGCTTGAATATTATATTGAATTTGTGTATTTTTCTTGTTATTTAATGGATAAAGCTCTGTTGTTAATTTGTGAATTTTTATTTCTAATTTTTAGTTGATACTATTTTGGGTTTTGGGTCTTTAGACATTTTGGCGCGATTTTCTTCTTTCTTTTTTATTTTTTTTCTTGTTGTTTGTTGCTGTTATGTATGGCGAGAGTTTTATATCAAATTAACCAATGTGTCCAGTGTTAATCTCTGTATCGGTTTTTTTTTTTTTTTCTAATTAATTAATTTTAATTGTTAATGACATTTATTTAATATAAATTTTAATGCAATTTAAATTGAATTTTAACATAGTATTTGTGGTTGTTTGTTGAGTGGTAGTGGTGTTGATGGTGGTGGGATTAGAGTAAGTAATTGGTTTGTTTTTCAATTTTTTTTTCTCCAGTTTTTAACCATCAAATGTGTTATTGTTTGTTTGCATAATAGTTTTTTTATTTATTTATTCGTTTTCTTGTTTTTACTTTAATTGGTTTAAAATAACATGCATTAACAAGGATATTAAATAATTTTGTTTTTTTATTTTTAAATACTATAATGGTATTATGATGATAAGTATTGGTGAGGTGGTTTTGTAATGATTTAAAAGCTTAGATTTGTATGTTTTGTTGTAACCTTGTCAAAAGAGTTATTATTATTTCTGTTGTTTGTTAATTAAAATCATTCGAAGGTAGAAATATTTTCATTTAATTTTTAGGAGAAGAGGATGAAGAATTTATTTGTTATAGAAATTTATCAATTATGATGATAAAAGTGTCTTTAGAGAGTTAACTGAAGTACCAGTGAATTGTTTTGATTTTTTTTTTGTTTGTTAAAGCTTTACGTTTTTGTTTTATTTATTTTAATTTTTTTTTTTTGCCACTTAACAAATGGATTTATTTACTAGAAGTACGCGTTTTATGTTTTGTTATTTATTTTAAAGATTCCTGTAGGGATTTTCATTTTTTTTTTATTTAAAACGTTTCTTCGTTTATAATGATAGAAATACTTTTGATAAAAACGTCGTAAAATTGTTAATCAAATGGTGTTATTACAAAGCATTAAAAGCGTAAATATAGCAAATTTCTAATTATTATTTATTTATTAACATTTTTTTTTTTTTTGCTTTTTTGTAGCAAATTATACTTATTGTTTTTTTTTTATTTAATCGTGTGAAAAACACTTAACTTAAAGTGTTGAAATAATATTTACAGTGAAAAATAATGGATTGAATGACATAGGAAAAAAAAAATGTAATAAAAAAAAAATCGCCGGAAAGTCGATAATTTAATTTTTATTGTAAGGAAAATAGTAGAGAGTAGAAGTGAAGAGAAATTTCTTTTTTATTTTTTAATTTAAAAAAAAAAACAGAAAAATCAATAACTAATACTATAAGTAATAATAGTAAATAAATTAATTAATAAAATTTTGATTATTCATATAGATTGTTAGGTGGTGAAAAAAAAAAAAAATTTTTTTTTTTTTGTGCATTTTTCCCATTACATTTCATTCCAATTTTATCAACTCTTATCTTTGTTTGACCATTTGTAATGGATTTTCGGTATTTTTTTTTAGTACATTATTCCTATTAATAAACAATATGTTAATTTTATAATCAAATTAAATGTTTTATTTATTTAATTATAGATAAATAATTTAAAAAAAATAATAATAATAATGTAATATTTTATGTCATCGTATTTTTTATTTTTTTTTTTACTGAGTATTCAGTTTATGGGGTGTAAATACACCTTACTGGTGTTATTATTTTTATTTTTATTTTTGTTATTACTATATATTGATAGGGGTTAAATTATGCGTTTTTTTTTTTTTTTTTTTGAAACATTAAACTTTAACAGCAGCTTAAACACTTGTGTAATTATTAATAAAGTTGAAAAAGGAATAAAAAAAAGATTTTTTTTTTCTGTTTTCACTTTTGCTTTACTTTACTTTACTTTACTTTAACTCTAGTAAAATATTTTAATAAATAAATTAGTAAATAGTATTACAACAGTAATGAATATACAGAGTAATACAATTAAAAAATTTATTGAAAATAATATTACAGTTGGGGTTGTAACTAATGTAATGTGGCTGTAATATTCTATACAGAAATTGAGTACTTTGCTTACGACAGGTACTACTACTACTACTACTACCACTGCTGTTATTATTATTATTATTATTATTATTATTATTACTGTTTGATGATGTTTCGATGTTGTAAAGTAATAACAATAATGATAAAATCAATAAATATTAACCAGAAAGGGGTTTTTTTTTTTTAAATGTAATATAAAAAAGCACAAAAAAAAAAAAAAAGGTTAAAGCAGTCAGCAATATACACGTAGCGATATTATACACGCTAGGTAAAAAAAAAAAAAATTGAATGTCGATTTTACTTCCAATAATATTTTAAAGCTGTTTTTTTTTTTTTTTTTTTTTTTATTAAATAATTAATATTTCTTGGTGTTGGGGGGGAGTCGTGTTGTTTTTTTTTTCTTAGCAAATGATACGATTTAACTTGTTATTGCACTTTGTTATTTGTTTAGTTGTGGGCACTTTGTTAATCCTTTCTTACCATGTTAGAAACCTTTTTTTAGATTAGAAATTTATTAATATGTAATTGGGGGTAAGAATGTATTTAATTTAATTTAAGGTGCATTTAGTTGTGTTGATTTATTTACAAAATATATATATATATATATATAAATTAATTAATTATGCAGATAATTGGATTATTCATTTATATTATGGTGATTAAAAAAAAAAATTAAAACCACAGTGTGTCCACGATAATCACTTTACTAAATTTATGGCCACAAATCTACTCCGTCTGGTTCAGTGATAATTTTATTTAATTGATTTATCGTTTGCAATCACTGTTAAACTTATTTTTGCCTCTCTCTCTACGCTTTGAATTAAATTAATTAAAAATGTAAAAAGTGTGTAAAAGCTATCTGAAATCAATCTTAAATCGATTTTTACACAATAAAGCCTCAAACTACCGATTAAAAAATTATTCTCAACTCGTTTTGAAGTTTAATAATCCAGGAGAATCCAACATCGAAAATTTTTATTAAAGTTTCTTAGTGAGTACCAAATGATTATACAAATCGTCATTAAAAAGTTTTTATATTTATTCTTTCCATTGAGAAATTAAATTAACTTTACGATCCAACTGTGTACTAAATAAAATTAAAGTTTTCGTTGGCTTTGCATTCCAACCACCATACCATTAGATAATGAAATAAAAAAATATCTTAATTAAAAAAGTTTTTTTTTTTTTTTTTTTTTTGTTTTCCTCATCATCATCATCTCTAGCTGTGAATCATAATCATAACAAATCATTCCGGATAAATTCCACTGATGTAATTATTAGAAAAAAGTTAAAGCGAGTTAAAAGCTTCCTTAATTGTTTTGTATTCTGCTGTTTAAATGTTGTTGGCGATATTACACCCAATGATTAATGGTTTCGTGGTTTCAGGGTTGTTTTTATTGCAATTTGCTTTACTTTTTTTTTAAAAAATTATAAAAATCAATTAAGGATTTAATGAAAAACAAAAAAAAAAAAAAAAAAAACTCCTCCTGACAGAATCTTTATCGGTTATCAAATGTCGCTTGAATTTCGTTGCGCTACAATCACACATGAAATTGTTAGAAAAAAAATTTCTATTTCTGCGTTTTCTCTTTGACAATTGACACTTTTTAAATTTCTTTATTAGAAAGCTATAGCTAAAAAGCTTTGTTTTTTAATTAAACAACCAAAACAATAATTTTTATTTTTTCGTTGTTTTTTTTTAATTAGGTTAAACGACTACTAAAGTGGCGTTAAATTGGTTTTTGCTGCTGCTGTTATTATTCTTGTTGCTATTGTTGTTGGTGAATGCAATTGATGAGTACTTTTTAGAGATTATCCTAGCGAAATTTCTCGGTTTTTGTTTTATATAAATTAAACGATTAAAGATTGATTAGTTGATCGTTTTCTGTGTTATTTATTATAGAAAAATTAAGTTTTATTCGTTTTAAAAAAAAAAGTTGTTTTTTTTTCTATTTTTTATTGCAGGAAGCTTTTGTTAGTAGCGATATCTTTATAACAGCTTATCTAAGAATATTAAAACTGTTTTTACAAAAAAGATGTTCCTTCGGGGGGGAACATAAATGATTTGTTTCATTACTGCTGCGTTATATCCGCAAACAACAGAAAAGGAAAAAAAAAAACCCCTTAATCAATAACGTTTAAACTTTTTTTTTTTCTTCTATTTCTATTTCTCTTCGTTTTAATATATTGTTTAGTCATCGAATGTTAACAATGCAGCAATACTACACAATCTATTTATTTATTTTTTTCTTTTTAATTATTTATTTATTTAAAATAATAATTTATTAAAATCACGTGAGAAATGAATAAAAAAATGAAAAAAAAAAAACCGTAACAACCAACGTTATTTCTTTTTTTTTTTTTTTCTACTTGTACTTTACATAATATTTCCGCGTGTTATGTGTGCTTTTGGTTGGTTTAATAAATAAATAAATAAATAAATTAAATAAAAATTTTTTTGATTATTGTCTAATCACGGACAGAAAATAATGTCGTGAATTGCACGCTAAGTTTGATGGTGGTGATGATGAGGGGTTTTTTTTTTTTTATTCCACTGATTTAAAATTTCTTTTTTTTCTATAATTGGGATTTTGTGTAGCTTTTTGGGATGAAGCTTTTTCCTTTTTTTTTTCCTTTTTCATACGATAGCAGGTTATACCTTTTCCTCTATTGCTTGTTCTATTGTTGCTATTGTTTTTACTTGCTCTCTGATGTATTTTCCTTTCTTTCTTTTCTCTCTTCTATATTTTCGATTTTTTTCTTTTATTTTATTTTAATTCTAAAGCTTTATTAATATTTTATTTAATTTAATACTATTTTTTATTTTATTTTTCTATAGTTCGTTTGTAACAGTAATAAAAATAAA